>JAGFNQ010007319.1:0-80702 GCA_024364735.1 Boesenbergia rotunda | reverse complement strand
TACCACAAGGCAGATCCTGACCCCAGATCATCATCATCAAAGTTTGGCTCCAATCAGAGCAAGATCAGCCGTTGGATTTCTCAAATTAATCTGAATCGTCCAATGCTAAGTATTTAATCAGATTTTGCCCGCAGCCAAGCCTTGTCGCGTCTCCGCCGTACTGTTCATCTTCTTCGCGTTTTCGTAGCTTTCTTCCGTAGTTCTTCATCAAAGGAGGCGCGTCCACTCAATCTCTACCTTGGATCGAGTTCTGAGTCATTGGGGATAGCTTCATTAGAGAATTCAGCTCAAATTTGCATCGGAAGAGGGCTGTTTGAGGGTTTCGGCAGCTCAGCAATCTAGTCACTTGTACCTCATCCGTAAGCCATTTCCGACCATCCGAGCCGGCTGTAGGGGTTCTCAGGTGAGCTCAGATGGTCCTCGAATCACCACAGCAACCACCATCAACTGAGGTCGAGGAGATTGGATTGAAATTTCAGCTGCGTGCGTTTTGAGCAGAGTGATCGATTGAAGTTTATTTCCACTGATTTGCTGAGCCTAGGGGTTCGAAGCCAGCTCTTGCTTGACGACCAAGAAGTTCTTGAGCTTAGGGAGAGTTGAGGAGTAGTTTAATTAGTTTAAATTCAGTTTTTAGCTGTTAATCCTCATTTCTATAATTTCTATTTCTGTCTTCGTTTCAGATTGGTTAAGTTCGTTAATTGCATTGTTTCAGCTGTAATCTAGCTTTAAATCTTCCAGTTGAGTAGTTTAGGAACCTATCTAGTGGATAGTTGTGTTAAATTTCAGTTAATTTTAGTTCAATTCCTTGCGTGCCATTTCCTTTCCTTGCGTATCAGTGTTAATTTCAGCAGTTTTCAATTTTAAATTTCTGTCAATTGTTTTGGTTACAATTTCTGAAGTTTGAATCAACTGAATTTTAGTTTTTCCGATTCTTATTGATTATGCATTCGATTTTTGAAGTTGAACTCAATTTCTGCATGCTGTCTCAGTGATTCGTATCAGTTCATTTCTGCAAACACAGCAATTTCCTTTCTGAAATTCGAGTCCCAAACCTGCCATTAAGTCAGTTCAGCAAACCTAAGTGATTCTCTCTGAAATGGTATAAACTTTTCCTTGCGTGCCACTCACAATTCTGCTATGGTATCAATTCTGAAATTCTGTATCAGATCATGCAATTCTGCACTTCATGTCCTGATTTCTGCTTTTACGCAGAGTTCAACTCTGCAAATAAAACTACAGTTTCTGCAGCTGTAAATCTTTTCCAAACATTGGTTATGCGCATCCGATTTCAGTTGTTTGGTTTGCTGTGCTTTCAGTTCGAAATTTTATTTCTGCAGCAATCGTTTCTGCAGTTCTGAACTCCCATTGCCTTCTATTTTCAATTTTCAATTTCTGCACATCACTGTATTTCTGCAAATTCTAGTTCATTTCTGCAAGTCTGGGTATGAGCATCTGAAATTCGCATCAAGAGAGCTGTAGGTCTTCCAAATCCTTTTTCTGAACACCATAATTGTACAGATAATTTCAGCTTTTGAACTGAATTCAGCATTCAGTTCATTTCTGAACTCTTTGCTCTCATTACTGCTGAACTCTGCTTCTATATCAGATTCCCTCCACTAATTTCTGCATTCTTCCGCTTAAGGTTTCTGAAAATGTGTCCATGTGAGTTTAGTTTAACTTTTGCATTCTCTGGTGGTGTGTTTCATTCCAAAGCACTTGATTTTAAGTTCTGAAATTGAGTTGCAAATTGCGTATCAGCCTTTCCTTGTGTGCCACTTCAATTTCTGCAATTGGCATTTGCATTTGCTCAAGAAGTCCTTGTTCTCTTCATTGTTTCTCATTTATCTCCTTTACAGCAATTGATTGACATCAATTTACAGATTTGAATATAGTCCAGTTTCATCTTGGAACAAAGGTTTATCCCTTGCATATCAAGTGGGCACCATTTTTATCAATTGTATCAAGTTTAGTGTTCATGGCTGCAAATTAGGTTAAAGTTCTTCCATTAGTATCAACCGAAAACTCTGTTGTTTAGCATTTAATAGCAAATTGAATTCAGATTGCTTTTCTACATTCGGTTGAGTTGCCTTGGTTAATTCGGTTTCCCATTGATTGAGTGTTAATTGCCATCACTTTGTTCAGCTTATTAGCTAAGTTTCTTTCATGTTTATTGCGAATTCATTTCAAATTGCGACCCCAAAACCCAATTTCATTTGAAACCCAAAATTCACAAACGACACCTAAATACAAGCGCGAATCAAACAAACCTTCAACTAGTCCCTGAGAAAAATACGACCTATGACCCCTATATTACATTTTCAGATTTGATTGTAAAAAGGGTTTCCAGTTATTCATTCACATTTAAATTCTGATGGTCCCAACTTTCGTGACAATTTAATCTAGTAGTTCTGGGCCTGTCAGTCTCCATTCGGATTAATTTTTAAATCCGTAGACATGGAGAGGTCTCTCAAGGACGACCAAGTATTCATTAGGGAAACCTGCCATGTCATATCCATCAAGTTGGTGTTGGGTATGGCTTAGCGGGTTTCCTAAACGAATACCTGGTCGATCCGAGAGACCTCTCCACGTCAACGGATTAAAAAATTAATCCGAGTGGAGACCCATCTCCCATCGACCGTCTCATGGCGTATTGAACGATCCAAATTACAACTTAGCCAATTACCAAAATTGGCCTTGTAATTTGCTCGACCATTGGACCGCAAAAAAGGCGACGAGTTGATCGCCGACTTTTGTGTTTATGGTCGGGGTCTAGTTAACAATTTATTCATTAAGATTCAGAATCAAAATAATAAACTATCAATCATGAAATGACGAGACTAACGATCATGACACATAAAAGACATAAGGAAATACAAAGGACCATAAGAAGAGATATACCTTCCCGATCACCTCGCGGTCTTCTACCTTATGTCCCTCCCTTCGTGGACGTCGTGTGGGTGATGATCTACCGAGATCTAAGATCACTGAGGCCTCCAAACAATCGCACATTCCTCTTCCTTCCTAGCTGACCCAAACCCTAGCCACTAGGGTTTGCGCCGCCGGTGCCTTTTCTCCTCTCCCTTACGCCGCCGACCGCCGGAGCCTCCAACAGTGTGCCGGCTTGGTAGCTGACCTCGAGAGGAGAACAAAGAGGTAGAAGAAGGAGAAGAAACTCCTTCCTCAATCACCCAAACCCAGCTACTCTCCTTTCCTCTCCCCTTGGCGCCGCCGACCACCAAGGCCGACAGCCGCCCTCCCTTGCGCCGCTCTCACCGCCCTCTCTTCTCCTCGCCGATCACCACCAAAAGGAGGAGACAATCCACCCTTTCCTCGGTAGAGATTAGCGCCCAAGAAGAAGAGAAAGCGAGAAGAAGAAGGAGAACTTCTCCTTCCTCTATTCGGCGCCCTAAGAGAGAGAAACGAGAGAGAGAAGAGAGAAAGCCTTGGATGGTTATTCCGGATTGTCTATGCCTTGGTTTCATGATCTCAATGGGTATATATAGGGCTAAGGTAGAGACCAAGAGGAGGAGTTGGTTCTTAGCTCACTAATGGATTTAAACCCAATCCATTAATTAAGATTCATTCCACTAAAGGATCTTAATTGAACTTCCTCACCAACCCCCATATTTTCACATGGGCTCCACATATTACAAGTCGTCCATCCCCCCATGTTTAAGATCTCGTATGCCCGTTAATTGATTAAATTACTGATAATTTAAATTAATTAACTTCTGGATCCTTGATTAGTACCACTCAACCTTATCAACGTGCCGGATCAAATCCACCTACAGGGTTTAAGACGATGAACCTTTTGAGCTCATCAAGGGGGCATCATCATCCTGACTCATCAGGACACAGATTCCGTCAATAATCATCGACACATCATATTATTAATATTATCTCCCAACTTACCGGGTCTATCGATCTAACAGAATAGATCTCGCCCATTGATAAATTAAAGAAATAATAATTAATAATATATGCCCGATATTATTTCGGGATTAAGGGATCGTTCTCCATAATATAAGCTGAGGTCCTGCCCAATTATCTAGTCAGTACAAATCGGATAACCTCGGGTTTTAGTCCTGCTTAATGTACTCATAGCACACTAGTGTAATTCTATGGTCAAGACCAACCACACCTAATTACACTACAACCATCCTGATGGGTTGTCCAATTCCATCTCGGTTGTGGGTCTCTTATTTATACTAAGCAAGGAACTGATAACACGATCTTCCGTGTGACACCACACACCATGTTATCTACAATGCAAAGTAATTGGACTTCGTATTTGTACTATTATAAACAAACACCTAGTGTAGTCATTATTTCTTTTCATAATAAAGATGTTCATATAATAAAAGTCATGTCTTTCAGTATACACATCTTACAATCTCCCACTTATACTTAAAGACACTGCTGTTCTCCCACTGCCATACATCTGACTCTCATATCCTCCACATGCCTGTCAAAAGCTCTAGATGGAAGAGCCATAGTGAAAGGATCTGCCAGGTTGTCCTCTGATGCAATCTTTGCGACAGCTACTTCTCCTCGTTTTACGATTTCTCGTATCAGGTGGTACTTGCGCTCTATGTGTTTACTGGCCTTATGGGCTCGTGGTTCCTTCGAGTTTGCAACTGCACCACTGTTATCACAAAAGATTGTGATAGATCTGGGCAAACCAGGTTCACATCCAAGTCCATGATGAAGTTTCTGAGCCATACAGCTTCGTTGGCCGCCTCCGAGGCTGCCACATATTCAGCTTCCATGGTGGAGTCCACCACGCACTTCTACTTGATACTCCTCCAAACAATGGCTCCACCTCCTAAAGTAAACACAACCCCTGAGATAGACTTACTCTTGTCCCTATCTGACTGGAAATCTGAGTCCGTGTAACCCACAGGAACTAATTGATTTACCCGGTAAACCAGCATATAATCTGTAATGCCGCCCTTTACGTGAGCGACGCGTTACTTTTTCTTTCTTTCTTTCGTACATTATTGCATATGAAGTGTAACTTATAGCAGCGGAAATAATACTAAATCATGAACATATGCAACTGGATAAATTTTCTTTCTAACTAAACTACTTTAAACACGTGAATCATAGCATAGCATATTTAACAAGTGAGTATATAGTTCTACATTAAGCATACATATCATAAAGACCATCAACTCTAACAAGTTGTAAGCATAAACATAAGAACTAACACATGCAGTTTATAAGTAGCAACATTAAGTCCATAAGTAAGAGTAAGACAACAGTAGGATCGTTCTGCCAAGTCACTGCCATACACACACATGCCCTCCTGCTGCTTCCCCTTCTTTAGAAACCTTTAGTTGGATCTACAACATAAGAAGGTAGACTATAAGCATAAAATGCTTAGTAAGCTACTTGCTTACTCACAAAATCCGTACATCACATATAAGTAGAAATCTACATCATTTGACATAAACATATAACATGAATAAATACTTAAAGCATCTAAAGTACATAAGCATAAACACATAACATTCGCATAATCTTTAAAACATAATCATGTGCATAAACATTAGACATAGCATATGCAATATCATTAAACATAAACATGTGCATAAACATTAAACATAGCATATGCAACATCATTAAACATAAACATGTGCATAAACATTAAGGATGCTCTTTGAAAATATATATATAATATAATACTTGAACATCAACATATCATCATCATTGGGATCCCTGGCTTGTACCCATTCATCATTTGCGCGCATTCCTTAGTAGAGTACGAGGTAGCTAATCCTGACCTACTAAGGTACTAGGCAACCTTGGTGCCTAGGGACAGCTACGGTAGTCCAGAACCGGAGCGTTCTTAAGGTGTCCATCCCTTGGACCTTTTTCAAGATCCGGTACAAGCCAATACATAAAGTAAAATAGCATACATAATTCCTTTCCTTTCCATAGCAATTTCTCTTTAGCATAGCGTTCATCATTTCTTTTCTTTTCTTAGAAATTACTCTTTAGATATTCTTTTATTCATAATGTCATACATGTCATGGGAATACATTCAAAGCATAAATATCATCATAACTTTCAAGCATGAACATGGCATGGAGGAAACATAATTTCATGGTAAGGAAATTCATAACACGCCAACTTATCATTCATGATTCATAAAACACATAATGATCAATTTAAGACTAAGGATAATAAACCTAGGGAATTTGTTCCATTTTTCTTTTCGTCTATCATGGCATAATGAAATATGGATACCTTTAATTCAACCCTAATTCAACATATATTCTACTGATCAAAATATTTAGATAGGGTTATCATGGCATAAAACACAACACAACATCACACATCTCATACAACATGCATACATTAAATATCCTAGTACCAAGAGACATCATCAAGTGAGGTAGTGACCTTAGCCCATCCTAACACCCAATTTAAGGTACTGATCATAAACTTCTAAGGTTCATATCAACATGAAAATGACAAAGAAACAAGAGTAATTGATTCATACAACATGCATATAATACATACTCTAACACTAGGAAGTATTAGCAAGGAACATGACATCTTTAACTCTTTTTTTTTCTTCCCATCTATCATGGCATAATACAACATGGATACCTTTAATTCCACCCTAATTCACACATATTCTACTGATCAAAACATTTAGATAGGGTTATCATGGCATAAAAACACAACTCAACCTTACACAACTCCTACAACATGCATACATTGAGTATCCTACTACAAAGGGTCATCATCAAGTGAGGTAGTGACCTTAACCCATCCTAAAACCCAATTTAAGAAACTGATCAGAAATTTCTAAGGTTCATATCAACATGAAAATGACAAAAACAAGAGCAATTGGTTCATACAACATACATATAATACATATTCTAACACTAGAAAGCACTAGTAAGTAACATGGCATCTTTAACTCTTCTTTTTCTTTCTTTTTGGCCCTTATTTAGGGTATTAACCCCACGTGTTCAGAGGGTAAATATGGCCTAAAAATATATATAAAACCCTCAAACAAACATTAACAAGGAATTAAAATATTAGCTAGTCAAAAGAACCCAAACATCTTCTTGTGGCCAAAAAGTCTATGGCTTCATGAGAGCCTTGGCCTAAACCTTTAAGGGTCTTTTGCTTCATCTTTTTTTTTCATCATAACTCATAACTTAACATCAAGAAAACATTGGAGTCATTAGATAGCATCAAACACAAACCTAAGCCCTAAATCTCATGTTGGCCGAAACTTGCCTATAGGGAAACCTTCACGATTTTTGCAACACATCGCCAAAAACATACAAGAACATGAATCAAAAACATATATAACTATTATGTTGCAGGTGAGGGGAGTCTTACCCTTGTTGTCTCGGTTATAAACCTCAAATAGAGAAACAAAAGGAAACCTTCTTGACTTTAGAGTACTCCTTACCCTTGTAGCCTTGTAGAAGAACTTGGATCTTCAAGAGGGAGACCTCTTGTGAAGTTTTCCAAGAGGAAAACCCCCTTTGGAATTTCGGCCAAGAAGGAAGAAGAGAGGGGAGAGGAAGGGCCTTGGTGGAAGAGAAGAAGAGAAAAGTAACTTAAGCCTCTTCACTTCTCATCCCACCTCTTTATACTAAGTGAAGGGGGCAAGTGAAAGGGCATGGTGCCTCCTCTCATGGTGACTCTTCACTTCCCTTATCCTTACACATATCTACAATTTCCTTTATCCTCCTAATAGCACTCACTTGCTAGGTGAATTGGTTACATATGTATTCTTAAGGCTTACAACATCTCTAAGGTCCAAGGTTCAATCCTTGGCACCTACATCATTACATTTTTTTTTATTCTTTTGCAAGCCCATCTAAAGTAATGCTCATTACATGATGTGTTATTTCTTTTATCCTCATGGGGCCCATTAGGATAACTAATGAAGAGCTATTTAAGACCCATTAGGAATTTTCACATTTAGAGTCCATATAAGGCCTATTAACACTTACACTAAAATTTCCACAACTCTAACTATCATTCATGAATCATACTCAATATAACTATTATTCATGCAATCCTACTCAATATTAGGGATAATATTGAAGGGAATTTTAGTGGGGTGTTACATAATCCCTAGTCCGTCTCAGGTATTTCAATATATGCTTTACCGCAGTCCAATGTCCCTGTCCAGGGTTACTTTGATATCTGCTAACCATGCCCACGGCAAAACAGATATCAGGTCTCGTGCACAACATAGCATACATGAGACTTCCTACTGCCGAAGCATAAGGAACCACCTTCATTTCCTCTATCTCCTTTGATGTTTTCGGACACATCTCCTTGGATAGAGGAACTCCATGCCTGAAGGGTAGGAAACCCTTCATAGAGTTTTCCATGCTAAAATGAGACAAGACAGTGTCAACATATGAAGCTTGGGATAGGCACAACATCCTTTTCTGGCGATCCCTTATGGCCTTGATCCCAAGGATGTGTCCCGCTTCTCCTATGTCCTTCATATCAAACTGCTTTGATAGTCAGACCCTTACGTTTGATAACACTTTGACATTGTTGCCAATTAACAAAATGTCATCTACGTAAAGTACAAGAAACACCACTACATTTTCGTCACATCTCTTGTATACACATGACTCATCCGGGCATTGAGTAAATCCATATGACTGGATTACTTCATCAAAGCGGATGTTCCAAGACCTTGAAGCTTGCTTCAATCCATAGATGGATCGATTAAGTTTGCACACTAGATGTTCTTTGCCCTTTGCAATGAACCCTTCTGGTTGCTTCATGTAGATGGTTTCCTCAAGACTTCCGTTCAGGAAAGCCGTCTTGACATCCTTCTTCCACACCTCATAATCCATATGAGCTGCTATAGATAAGAGAATCCGAATCGACTTAAGCATGGCTACCGGCGAAAAAGTCTCCTCATAATCGATACCCTCTTTCTGAGTGTACCCTTTCGCAACAAGCCTTGCTTTGAAGGTCTCAACCTTCTCGCCTGATCCTCTCTTTCTCTTGTAGATCCACTTACATCCAATGGCTTTTACACCGTTGGGTGATTCTACTAGCTCCCAGACATGGTTAGAATCCATTTATTCTATCTCGGAGTTCATTGCCCTTTGCCAAGAATCTGCATCCTTGTCTTGGAGGGCCTCGTCATAGGTCCAGGGATCCGGTTCATTTTTACCCGAGACCAAGTCCGAAGACTCTCCCAAAAACATGAACCTTTCAGGCTGTCTCACAACCCTCCCACTACGACGAGGTGCTACCTGTGTTTTCTCAGTGACAGTGACTTGTTGTGTGTCCTCTTGTACAATTGGTTCTAAGGTCGGAACCTCCCCTCTTAACTCTTCAAGCACTAGTCTACTCTTTGGCTTATGGTCTATCACATAGTCCTCTTCCAAGAATCTGACATTTATGCTAACAATTACCTTCTGATCCTTATGACTATAGAACATACCACTCTTCGTTCTTCTAGGATAGCCTACAGATAGACGTACTTCCGTACGAGATTCCAACTTATCAGTATCTCCCTTTAGCATATGTGCTGGACTACCGTAAATCCGAACATGTCCTAGACTGGGCTTGCACCCAGTCCAAAGTTCTGTGGGAGTATGAGGAGCTGACTTAGATGGAGCCATGTTTAGTATGTACGCTGCCGTTTCCAGAGCATATCCCCAAAACGAATCAGGTAGGTCTGAATAGCTCATCATTGACCTAACCATTCCCATAAAAGTCCTATTCCTTCTTTCTGCAACTCCGTTCTGTTGGGGTGTACCGGGTGCAGTTAGCTGGGACTGAATCCCAGCTTCTGATAGGTAGCTCCTAAACTCTCCAAAGAGGTACTCACCACCACGATCTGATCGTAGTGTCTTGATACTCTTACCTCGATGTTTCTCCACATCAGCCTTGAATTCTTTGAACTTATCAAAGCATTCAGACTTACGACACATCAGGTAAATGTAGTCATACCTTGAATAATCATCAATAAAAGTGACGAAATATTCAAAGCCACCTCTAGCCTGGATTTACATGGTACCACACAAATCAGAATGAATCAGTTCTAGCACATCTTTGGCCCTATACCCCTTAGCCTTGAAAGGTCTCTTGGTCATCTTACCTTCCAAGTAAGACTCACAGGTCGGGAGATTCTCCACCACCAATGAACCAAGGGGCCCATCGGCTATCAACTTCTGAATCCTACTAAGGTTAATATGACCAACCTAAGGTGCCAAAGATTTGTCTGATTCATCTTAGAAGGTTCTTTTCTCTTATTTGAGTTAGATGATGAGCTATTTGTTGGATCATTTCGTACGCTAGAGTGGGTGAATAGCGTTTTTCGGTCCGTTCTTCCTACACGGTTAGTTGGACAAGCGGAATATACAATAAAAACAAAACTAACAATGTAAAACAATGCTAACATACCGATTTTACTTGGTATCCACCCCGAAGGGTGACTAATCCAAGAATCCATCGGTGAATCACTCCCCGAATAACCTCCGGCTAGCCCATGTCGCTCCTTGTGGGTGGAGAAACCTCACCACAACACTTTGACAAGCTCTGAGCACCAAGACTATTGTTTGGCCTTTAACCAAGACCAAACTCGTCAAAGGTTTCAACCACCATGAAGTCCTCTTTAAATAGGACTAAGTTTGAAACCCTCGCCACCAGTCGACTGCTCCCAGGGCAGTCGACTGGTGCCACTGAAAAACGACTATTGCAACCCCAACGTTCGAATTTTCAGCTAACTCACCAGCCGCTACCAGTCGACTGCTCCTAGGGTAGTCAACTGGTCCCCAGCCGAAAACCTTTCTGTGAGTTTTATCAATCGACTTCAACAAGGGCAGTCGACTGCCCAACTCACCCACCTAGGGTTTCCCTCCCCGAGTACACTTCTCTCAGCACTCAACCCCTAGGATTTTCCAAGTACAATCACACAACACTCGTACCCTCACGACTCGACTGACTTCTCATCAGCAGCCTCGACTATTGCCTTCACGCCCTCTTCATCTTCGGCTCCCGTCCCTCGGATGCATGCAAGCCTCCAACTTGTCTCCATGCCATCCTTCATGCATGCCTCGAAGTCTGCGCCCCTCAGCTCATCGTCCCTACTCTCCAAGGTCCCTTGGGTGCCCACAAGCCTCCAGCTTATCTCCATGCCACCCTTCACCGTACCGAGACCGTCCAGCTAAGTCCATATGTGTAAACCTGCGCAACCTGCACACTCAACATACACATATAAGAACACAAGGGAAACCTAACTTAAACTCTTTGCCCAAATATCAAAACACTTGGTCACTCAAGACCACAGATTGCCTCAACACTATTTACTTCAGTGTGCATCGTGGGAGGTTTTGGTTCTAGAGTGTACAGATTGCCAACCATTGTTCCCGAACAAATAATCTCTCTGTTTCTCTTAATAACAACTTTATTATCAAAAGTAACAGAATATTCTTCCTTAAACAACTTAGAAATTGAAATTAAATTCTTTCTAAATGAAGGTGCATAAAGGAAATCTCTCAGAACTAACACTTTATTTCTCTCAAAAGACAAATAAAAGACTCCCACTGCAACTGCTGCTACTCTTGTAGCATCGCCCATGTAGACCACGATTTCTTCATCCGCTAGCCATCGGGTTTCCTAGAACCCCTGCAGAGTATTGCAGACATGGTCAGTGGCTCCTGTATCTACACACCAGGTACTAGTAGATAGCACCGCTAAATATGTTTCAACGACTAAGGTTGATGAAACACCTTTGCTTTGACGATGGGGACAGTCCGCCTTCCAGTGCCCAGTTTGCTTGCACGTGAAGCACTTGCCTTTCGGCTTCTTCACGCCAGTGCGGGGTCCTTGCAATGCTCCTGCCTTCTTGAACCCTCCTCATTTCTTCTTCTTCCTGCCTTTTGGCTCAAAAGAAGAAACCCTTTGAGTCGCTAAGGCCTGTGAGTTCTGACGAAAGAGATCGTTTGCCGCCTGGAGTTCTCCTAGCAGTTCACCCAACGTATAATTCCTTTTGTTCATATTATAGTTTAGCCTGAACTGCTCAAAACACCTTGGCAGAGACTGGAGTATAATATCAACCTGGGATTCCCAGTCGATTTCAGCTCCCAGTACCTTAATCTCATTGAGGTGAGCCATCATCTTTAGGACATGATCTCTTACGGGTGTCCCTTCAACCATAGTGGTCGACATCAGACTCTTCATCGCGTTTTGCCTAGCAGCTCGACCTTGGTGCCCGAAGAGGTCTTTGAGGTTCAGCATCATGTCACTATCAGTGGGCATGACCTGATGCGATGTTGCAGCACATTCGACATAGATGCAAGAATTTAACACCGCACCATCTCATGTGCCTTCTTCCACTTCCTATAACGCTCCCTCAACTCTTCACCAGAGTCTTCTCTAGGCATTTCCGTGAAGGATCGGTGTAGGCGTGTAGAGGGAGGGTGAATGCACTTTTTTCGTTGATCGTTTTGATCTCTACAAAGATGTTAGCGCAGCGGAAATAATATGTAAATGAAATAACAATGCTAACAACCTAATTTTAGTTGGTATCCACCCCGGTCGGGTGACTAATCCAACAATCCGTCGGTGGATCAAACCCTGGATAACCTCCGGCTAGAAATCGTCTCTCCTTGTGGGTGGAGAAACCTCGCCACAACACCAAGGACACTTCCTGAGTATACAAGACTACTAACTTGCCCTATCCAAGCAAGTTTCGTCAAGAACAATAGGAGAAAATGAGCCCCTTTAAATAGGGCTCGAATCTGAAACAGCCGCTACCAGTCGACTGCCCAAATGGCAGTCACCTGGTCCTACCCAGATTCGACCGTTGCAGCACAACGTTCAAATTCTGCCAGCCTGTTCTAGCCCATAGCAGTCGACTACCCCAGGGCAGTCGACTGCCCCACACCTAAACCTAGGGTTTTTGCTCCGAGTATAGTTCTCTCCGCACTCAACCCTCTCGGCTTAGCCCCTGAGTACAAGCACTCATACTCAGCCACTCTCAACCTAGTTGACTCTTCATCAGCAGTCTTGACTGTTGCCTTCACACCCTCTCCATCTTTGGCCCTCGTCCCTCGGATGCGCACACAAGCCTCCAGCTTGCCTCCATGCCACCCTTCACGTACGCCTCGAAGTCTGCGTCTCTCGGCTCATCATCTCTGCTATCAATGGTCCCTCGGATACGCACGTAAGCCTCCAGCTTACTTCCATGCCATCCTTCACCTGAAGACGTCAACCAAGTCCATGCGTACCTGTACACCTGTACACTCATGTACACATGTGAGAACAACACAAACCCTAACTTAACCATATTGCCCACTCATCAAAACATTATGATCCTCCAGATCATCTCAGGGCCGATTGCCCCAACAATCTCCCCCTTTTTGATGTGTGGCAATATGTTAAGTTAGGTAAACATATAACAATAATAATAGCAAAAGCAGTTGAAATTCAAGCATATCACGCAAGAGGCTACCTCCCCCTTAACCTATGCTTTCTCCCATATTTCAACCCTTATTGCTAATCCCAAGTTAGAATTAAGTTCTCCCAACTTAACTCTAAAGTCACAACCAAGCCTAAGTTAAGTTTCAACCCAAACCTAACTTAATACTCAAATTGTTAAGTTTCAACCCAAACCTAACTTAATACTCAAATTCTCCCCCTTTGACATCATCAAAAAGGATTGCCCCAAGCAAATCCAATCCCAGGTATCAAGTAGAACAGACAAGATTTCCGAAAAACCCCCCAGAAATCACAAAATGCCAATCTACCTTGTATCGCAGTTGACTGCCCCCTGGCAGGTGACTGCGCGACTGTAAACTGAATTTCCAGCCGAAATTCAGAAATGAATTAAAAATTCTAGAAAATCTGGAAAAATGTGAAACTTTGCAAGCACGGTTGTTAAGGTATTTCCTACCTTAGAAAAATTTGGTTCATGAAAAATACCAACCATGCTTGACTTTTGATACAAACTTGAAAATTCTCAAATGGTGCCAAGTTTGTATCAATTTGCGAATCCAACCATGATATCCTATGGCTGCTACTTTCTATCAATTCATCTTGATATTTAAAATGACCCCCCAAACTTCCTTTTTCAATAGAAAGCTATTACTTTGACAAGATTTCCCTTTCTTTATCCCTTGAGTCTAAATGTCCATTCCTTCTATATAAAAGCATGATCTCTAACCAAATCATGTTGGATAATATATCAATCAAAGGTTTTCAAATCATATGATGAACACATATATATAGGATCAACTTTGTCATAAATCTAGTCACATGACCAACCCACACTAGTTTATCATTCACAACATCATCTAGTCATGATAACCTTTTAATAGCATAACAGAAGAATAATAAAACAAGTCACATGACATAAATTTATAACATAGAGTACGAAATAGAAGTTCCATACATGAGACATAGAAATAGTTATGACATAAATCCTAGGAGAGTATCTAGGGCCCAGGCCCGAAGTCATCCACATACATACAATCAACAGACGAGATAGTGTTTGAGAGACATAATAAAACATCAAGAAAAATACTCTCAACACTAACACCCAGAACTGCACCATATGATCAGAAATACATGTGGTCATCACCATCTGGAGAAGGAGGAGGAGCAGGAGGACCCTGATACGCCAAGTCCCACCTCTGCAGCATCTTGTACATGGTGTCCTGCCTGGTCATGATCCCCTGACAGAGCTCTGTGAGGCCCTACACCTCCCTCTGAGTGGATGTCTAGCCCTGCTGGAGACTCTGAACATCTCCCTGGATCTGGTGGGCATCTGATCGGAGCTGAGTGAGCTCCGCACGCGTGACCAGCTCTGTGGGCTCCTCCTCTGCAGCAGGGGCCTCTGGGCGCTCTCTCCAAACAAACCCACCCTGCCTACACTCGATACCAGCCAAGGACAACTGTCGTTGACCTATCTGGTCATAATCCTTGGACAGGTGTCGAACCTGACCACTACAAACTCGGAGGCCAAGGCGTGAATAGAAAAACTCTGTGAGTAAATGGCAGAATGACATACATATCTTCCCATTCACACTCTGGGAAGAATGACAGATGGCGTTAAAAACCTGAAGGGGGATATTGATATCTAACCTTCTCTCCAATGCATACATCATGACTAAGTGTGGGAGTCTAATCTTAGCCCTCCCCTTGGTGACTATTGGTAGAATGCACTCAATGACAATTTTGTATAGGACATGACTGGCATGTCTCATGGGTTTAGCGTCAAACAGACGCTCGGACTCATGTCTATGCCTCCTAAAGTAGTGCATATGTATTTGATCTATTGTGACACCAGAAAATTCTAATGGTTCTACAACAGTGGGAAAGTAGGTAACTGGATTATTGGATGCTCTACAGTCCAAGAAGCTGGCCAAACTCATGGCAGAGAAAGGAACAGTGACCCCCTGAAGAAGCTGGAGGGGGTTTTTGCATCTTTTTTCTGGAGCTCAGTGGGGCAGGATAGGAAGGTGCATTGGGTAGCCTGGAGAGACATCTGCAGGCCGAAGCAGGAGGGAGGGTTGGGGATCAGAAGGTTGTCAGAGGTGGGGGCGGCTTTATCCATGAAGCTGTGGTTCAGATTCAGGGAGCAGAGTACACAGTGGGCCAGATATTTGAGGAGATCTTATTGTGGGCCGGTGGATCCAGGTGTGGTGACTCTGAGGAGGAATGCTTCCCCCAGTTGGCGAAGGATGATCCAGACCAGAGCTGTGGCAGAGAGACAGATTGGATGGGTTATTGGGCAGGGTCACCTCAGCTTTTGGCACGACAGGTGGATGGAGAGGGGACCGCTGTCGGAGTGGTGTATAGTGCAGGGGCCTCCAGATGTTAGAGTGTACCGGTTCTTAGCGGATGGCAGCTGGAGCCAGGAGCTACTTCAGAGGGTGTTGCCCTCATCGGTGGCTGAGGAGGTGACCGAGGTTCAGCTGAGGCCCGAGGAGGAGGATGTTATGTTGTGGCGACCCACCAGAGATGAGCGATTTACTACGAGGTCTGCTTGGGAGGCTTACAGGACGACGCACCAGAGGGAGGAGGTAGCGACTGTGATCTGGAGCAGACTGCTACTCCCCACCATTTCTGTGTTCATTTGGAGGTTTTTTAGGAGACGACTGCCAGTGGATGAGATTTTACAGCAGCGAGGGATATGCTTAGTGTCCCGATGTCAGTGCTGTGAGGCAGAGGAGTCTTGGGAGCATCTGTTCTATGGGAGCCCGGTGGCAGGGGAGGTCTGGGGATACTTTGGACATTTATTTGGGGTTGACAGCTGGAGAGTGATGGAGAGTTGGAGAGTAGGCACAGCTTGGAGCAGCACTGGTTCGGTGAGGGAGATCATCCCCATATTGATTTGTTGGTTCTTGTGGACGGCCAGGAACGACTCCAAGCACCGGGGTCTGAGGCCAGAGGGGCAGAAGATTATAAGACAGATTACATAGTATTTGAGGGTCGGGATGGCATCAGGTATCATCAAGCCCAGGCATTGGAGGGGATCTATCTCGGCAGCTCAGGCTATGGTGATCAAGGTGAGGATATGG
The DNA here is from genome assembly GCA_024364735.1 of Boesenbergia rotunda. Taxonomy (NCBI): domain Eukaryota; kingdom Viridiplantae; phylum Streptophyta; class Magnoliopsida; order Zingiberales; family Zingiberaceae; genus Boesenbergia; species Boesenbergia rotunda. The sequence continues at coordinate 64,161 of JAGFNQ010007319.1, read as the reverse complement.
ACATTACACACGATCTCAGTAGTACACTGGAGGAGGCCTGATGCTGGAGGGTTCAAGCTCAACACAGATGGCAGTTCTAGAGGGAACCCAGGGGAGTCTTCTTACGGTGCTATTGTTCGTGATCATAATGGGCAGGTGGTGGTGACTAGGCAGGGAGTCCTTGGAGAGGGCTCCAATATCAGAGCGGAACTTATGGCGATCCTGAGAGGCTTGGAGTTGTGTGTAGAGAGGCAGCTTTCCCCTATTTGGCTGGAGTCTGATTCCCTGGTGGCACTGCATATCATCAGGTCTTCTGGCATCTCATGGGAGTTTCGGGAGGAGATCTTACGGATCAGGAGGCTGATACGACAGCATGGGGTTAGATGTACACACATATATAGAGAGGGGAATGCTGCTGCAGATTTCCTCGCCAACCAGGCGTATCAGCTGGAGGGAGAGAGGGTGATGGAGGGGCAGGAGATTGATGGTCTGTTGCTTGGTATCTGCAGGATGGATAGAGTGGGCTTGCCATATATCAGGAGCTCTTGCAAGCCAGGATAGTACACTTGATGGATGGTGAATAGCTCCACCTTAGAGCTATCTAGCCCACAGCAAACGGCTGTGGTAAAGGCACTTTAAATCCGTTGATGGCTGTGGCTTTGCCTAAAAGCCAGATAGGGTGACTAGACCCACCTAAGGTCTAGCTAGCCCGCAGCAAACGGCTGTGGTAAAGGCATCTAAAATCCGTTGATAGCTGTGGCTTTGCTAAAAAGCCAAGTAGGGTGAGTAGGTCCACCATTGGTCTACCTAGTCCGTAGCAAACGGCTGCGGTAAGGACACACTAAATCCGTTGATGGCTGGTCACTTGCCAAAAGTGAACATCGGGTGCGATGGAGGACTTTCTGGGAGCATGAAGGGCTAAGGAGTGGGCACACCAGGTTTGATCGGCTAAGAGATTTGACTACAATAATCGGGCTGGTGAATGGGTTAGCTTTTCTATCTTCGGCTTTGAATGACTGCATTGGTTTTTATTCAATTTCTTATCAGTTTTCAAAGACCTGCCAAATGATATTGTAATGTAATGATGGATGGCTGTAAAGTGGGTTTCGGGATGTCGGAATTTTGCGTGCCAAGTGTGCCAATGATTTCTGCTGGCTGAATTTTGCACTGGCCATGAAATTATTTGCACCAAATCAAATAAAATGGAACTGTAGCTTGCTCCCAGCCATTACCGAGGGGGACATTGATCTTCAGATATAGAAGGTGGCAACAATTTGCGGGTTTTGTTTTGGTTTGTTTTGGCAGTTTGATTCTTGTGCAGGAGACAGGGTCTGTATTTGGGAAAAGGGATCTAGTTCAGAGATAGTGATTTCATGGGATCTAGGAGCTGGATGTCTAATGTGCCAAACGTGCCAACTATCTGGCACAATTAGGAATGGCTTTGGATACAATTGTTCATGAAGTAGTTACATTTACACAGATGGTGGTGGTCAGAATTTAAAGCTCAGATAGTGGAAAGTGAGAGGGGTATCCTGACTGTTAGAAGAAACTGATGATCTGAATTACTGAATAGCTTCAGCGTGCCAAAATGCCAGCAGAGAAGAACCAATGAAACATGAGGCTGAGCAATCAAGGGTTTAGGCTTCGAAAATTATTTGTCTGATGTAGTATTTTGCTGTCAGCTTGGATGTGGTGGAAGAAACTAAGATTTGGAAGGACTTGATACGGAAGTGGAGAAGTTGAAAGTGTGCCAAATGTGTCAATTAATTCTGCTGTCTGAAGTTGATTAGCTTATTGTATTTTGCTGTCATTTGATACTGAGAGTAGCGAGCCTGATCAGATCTTTCAGAAGGAGAGGGATAACTGCGAGAGGAAGCTTGTCACATATCCAAAATTCAGAAATTCAGAATTGATTGCGTAGGGTGCCAAGTGCGTGCCAAGTGCGTGTTGAAGTCTTCGAAGCTGATTTGATCCTGTGGCCCAGCTGGAATTTCCTTGAGTTGGACGAGCAGATGTCAGTTGCTGAAAATTCACAAAAGTGCCAACTGCAGGGATACAAGAGGATGGAAAACACATAGTGGTTTTTTGGCAGCCAATATCTGAAGAGGGAGTGCAGGAATTGCAGTCTTGTGCCAAAGCATATAGATCTGCTACACAAAAAGGAAAATTGTGGATTTGACTCTGAAAGGTTACGAACAGTTGGGGATTTTTGGGAAATCAGGTGGCTTTGAATTGTGTTGGATGGGAAAGTAGTGAGACTGACAGAAATCAGTAACTGATCTCTGTCATGAAGGTGGGGATATTAGCAAAAACAAGTGAATGTAAGCAGTGGATGCCTAATGGATATGGATACTGAACTAGATTCCTATGACAGGGATTGGGTTTTGCAGTTACAGTTAGTATAGAGGAAGTTGTGCCGATCTTTCATGATACTGGATGCGTGCCAAACGTGCCAAAGGAGCATTGCGGCCTGAATGTCTGATTTCTGCAGACCAGTTTACTTAGATGTGTAGAATCTGACATTGTTCAGTGCTTTTGCTACAAAGTGGCAGTTAGAACCTGAAGTTGATAGATGTTCAGTTGGGGCTGCAGGGCTAAAAGCATGGAAAAGGGAATCAGGCTGAAGGCTGAATGGCAGATATCTGCGTGCCAAACGTGCCAACCAATGGGTTTCCTACATCTGAACGCTGACTACAATAAACTGCTGTATGAAAACCTGATTAGTTTGGTTTGGAACTGAAGGATGAGATTAAAAGCAAGGTTGATTCTGAAGTCCTAATTGCTGGCTCAAAAGGCTGCTTGTCTGCCGTGGTCAGAATATGGGAAACTCGGATTGTGGCATACAAATTTGTTGAGTCGAAAATGAATTTGTAGGTGCTGACAGATGAGCTGCGAAGGTAGAGGGATGGAGATGAGATGGTGGTCTGATTTCTGCTGCTGTTGCTGCTTTTGGAGACTGTCAGATAGGGTGCCATCGAGCCAAATGGGTCAAGAAAAGATGGAATTGCTGATGGAAAGTGGAGGAAAGGAGGCACATTTCTGTTCAGATTTGCTCGGTAGATTGGAGCTTAGTGAAAGAAATTCTATGTCTGTTTGTAGAGGGATGGAGAAGATCAGTAAATGTAATGGTGTGCCAAGCTGCTGGTGAGCGTGCCAAAGAGAGAGGATAGGGACTGAAACTATCATTTGCGTGCCAGGACTGATAGTCTTTCGAATGCATAGGAGCTGTGAAGTAGTGGAAGTTGTGGATTCTGGATCTGGAAGTGGGCTGATGGTCTCGACACCGATTCCTGCTGTTTTTGGAGGTTTGAGTAAGTTCTTTTCAAGGGAGCAGTCTGGGAGTGTACAATGGGACAGATGAAGCAAAATGGTCATTGAGAGCTTTCATTGCGTGCCAACTACGTGCCAAAGGCTGCAGTTTTTTGTGAAGGAGGCTGGCCCTGTGCGGTATCTGAATATCAAGACTGTGTGGTGTTGAGCTGTGGAATTTGGGAATCTGATAATACTCCCAAAAGGAAAAGAGATGCTATTGGAAGGGGGCTCTAAAACTAGATTGAGTTAATAAAACTGGCTCATACTTGTATAGATTTATATAGACAGCCAGGGTGAATATTTCTTTGCTTTACTTGTAAATCATTTAGAGTCATTGTAATGCTATATTAGAAGGTCAGGTCTAGTCCCCCCTTCTAATATGGATTTTCTTTTCTAGAATAAAATATTCCTTTTATCAAAAAAAAAAAAGGAACAGTGACCCCCGCTACTCTAGACTCATATAGGTTATTATCAGAGTTAATGCATGTCAGATTCGCATAAAACTCTGTGCATAGGTCAATATCGGCATCCTGTTGGCAATAGACCAACCTTCCCAACTGATAATGCTTGATCATCTCATCTAGTTGTGGAGATTTTTCTTCAAAGAATGACTTATTTAGGTAACGACAACTCATTACAACGAATTCATTGTCCTCAAATCATTTTTTGCACTCCAGGGATCTAAATCTAAACTCTCCCTGACTTTGTCGGGATGAACTCTCACCCCTAGTTCTCTTAGTGGTCATCCTAACATCCCAAATGTATGCATGCGCACCAAGACACCCCCAAAACAAGGACAATGACAAGGAAAACATGCACAAAATACCACATTAGTTACAAAACCACAAACTTAATGAAAACTAAACTCTAAATCATGATACCTCTTGATTCTCTGCATCTTGAGATTCGGAGAGATCTTAGATTGGTTTTGAAAATGTGAGTATCAACTATCCCTAGGAGTAGATCAAGGTTGAAGAAGGGCTTAGGGAGGAGTTTTAGGGCTCGGGAGAGGTTGAGGACGAGAGAGGGACTTGGAAGGAGAAGAAGTCGTCGGGGTGGAACACCAAAAACCTAGGTTTGGCCACCCCCTGCGCGGTTTTACCCTTTTAAACCCTCGCTTAGCAGGTGACTGCCCCATGGGCAGTCGCCTGCGAGAACCCACAGTAGGGTTCTGTGTTCACGGGCAGGTGACTGGTATCTGAAATGTGGTTTTCAGCCCGAGATTCAGTAATGCACTAATAATTCCACAAATTCCCAAAAAATCTGAAATTTTGTGTGAAGATTTGTGAATTTTATATCTACCTGGGAAAAATACAATTCTAATCAAAGCTATTCCGAGTCCCAAGATTAATACAAACTCCAAAATTTCTCTAAAATGTATCATGAAACCTTTCCCAAAAGTTCTAATTTTAACCTTACCTTGATGCTTCTTCTCATACTCATTCATAGTCCATTCATGGCCTCAAGTTATATGATAGTTAGGCATTAAAATCGATTTGTCTTGATTAAAACTCTAATTTCACCTTTTTCTTTAATTCTTCCTTTAGTGTGCCAATTCTCTAGGATTAAGACTAACCTTAGCCTTTTAAACCTCTTGGCACACCCTATAGCTCTTTTTAATCTCCTAGAAGGAAACCACCTAAAATCCATTGACCATGGAATCCATTTTGGCTTCCAGAGCTCTTCCTAGAGCTCCTAGCCCTAATTACCTCCCTAGGTAATTCTTCTACAAAGGCAAGACCACACCAGTGCTTCTTGACCTTCCATTATTACTCTCTTAACCCTATAGACCTTTTCTTTGGTCAATTTCTTTTCTTTTACTTTCAGTGTCTTCTTCTTGCCATTTTTGACCTTCTCTTTACCATAGTTATAGGGCATTCTTGAATACGATACTTTATCACCACTAGCCCTCCTAGAATGGTATCCTAAAACCAACCTATCATTCTTATGATTTTGGTCCCTTGATATCATGTTCAATCTCTTGGGCCCTTGAGTGACTCTTCCTAGGTTTCTTTCTAATTGATCAAGTTTTGCTCTTAACACTTGATTTTCCTTTTCTGACTTCCTAACCTTAGGATCACTAAACTTAATTTGATCATTTCTAGGTCCACCTATTTTTCTAGGCATATTTCCCCCTTTCTTAGAGCTTGTGCCTTTATCCTTATTCCTGAAGTTTCTAGACTTATCATGAAATATAGAATTGTTGGTGTTTTGGTATACAAGATTGTTTCTACTCCTATCATGGTATTTAAAACCGAAAACATACATGGGCAAGCAAGTGTTGTCAATTCTATCATTCATACAATCATGTTGAGTATTCATTGAAGGTTTTGAAGCATAAGTAGAATTAGAGGTTACCTCCCTTACCCTTGGAGCTTCCCCTTGACGAATGCTCCTCTTCCTTTGCTCTTTCTCCCATTTCCTAAGGTGCTCCATCTTCTTGAGCTCTCCACTTCTTGGACATTGTATATGATAATGCCCGAGCTCTCCGCATGTGAAGCACGGAATCCTTTTTCTTTTGTCTTGTACTTCCTCCTTCCTACAACCCACATTAGATTTGATTTGGATGGACTTGGGTTTAGGAATTACCTCCTTTTTACCTAGTGGACACTTATTCTTGTAGTACCCCCTTTTGTTGCAACCAAAGCATACGATATGCTCTTTTGACTTAGCTTTGGTGGAGGTGGAGGTCGTTTCTTGTACTTGTGAGAATGAGGGTCTCTCCTCCCCTCAACCCTTGATACTAATTCTTCCTCTTCTCCTCTTGATGAGGTGGATGGTTCCTCATTTTGGTCTTCTTAGACCATTGAACTTTCTTCTTTGGATATTTCGACTACTCGAGCTTGTGAGAGGTTCTTGTGAAGTTCTTCCAACTTATTCCACAATTCGCATGCATTTGAATATTTCCCTACATCACTCAAAACATGTTTAGGCAATATATTGATCAAAATACTTATTACCTTCTCATTGGCCCTAGCTTGCTCTTATTGTTCACTTGTCCAATATCTAGGGCGAAGCTTTTTGCCGTGCTTGTCTTTGGGAATTTCGAATGGGTCATCAACGGTCATTCTACACTCCCAATCCATCCCGAGCCAATTCTTCATTCTATCTTTCCAATAGTCAAAATTCTCATGCTCATATGATGGTGGTGAGTTGATATCGTCGCCCAACTTGTCTTCCATGACCCCTTCTCCTCTAGCAAGTGCTCCCTCGGCGGTTAGTCCGATCAAGAGCGGTCCTTCGCTCTGATACCAACTGAAGGATCGGTGTAGGCGTGCAGAGGGGGGGTGAATGAACTTTTTTCGTTGATCGTTTTGATCTCTACAAAGTGTTGGGACCGGGTGCATGTCGACAAGGATACAGGTTCGTAAAATTTTAAATTTTTACGTGCAGCGGAAGAATTAGCATAAAATAATTTCCTAAATTATTTTAACCACGTATCTAGTATGCAACCTTATGATGTGTTGACATAATCATAAATTAAAACTTTGTAGAAAAGTAAACTAATTTACTAAGTACCTCTCGTAACTCGAAGTAAGGGACGAGATCCAACCGTAGCGTCCCTTGGAAGCTCCGCCTCTATTCGCGTCCACGCCGAGTTCTCTTCGGGATGACTTCGCAAAGCCACGAGTTTTATGCCAACGAGAACTACTAGATCCTCTAAAGGCACAACTAGAAGAACAAGAGAAAAATTAAGAAACTAACCACCCGAGAAACGGAATCGAATTTCGAGAAGGAAGGAGATGTGATCCGCTTCTTCTTCTTCTTGGTTGGCTTCTCCTTGGTGTAGATTGCTCACGCCAACTCCTTGGAGAACAATGAAGGTGCGCCGGCCCTAGGAGATCTAGGTTGGGCGCCGGCCCTAGATGGGAGGGAGAAGGAGAAGAGAATAATAAAAGAGAGAGAGGGAGAGATTATCTCTATCAACTATTGATTAGGAATTAAAGGCTTCCCTTTGGTTCCTTATATAGTTGCTTCTCCCTTGCTAAGTCTCCTCTTAACGGAATTAACGGAATTAGTTATAAGAATTTTATCTTATAAAATTTCTTATGACTTATTCCGTTATGCCTAGTTTTATTATAATTAACAAATTCTTCTCTCTCCTTTAAATTATGGAATAAATTTTATAAGAAATTTATAAACCTTTTTATTATGGAAAAATCAATTCATAATTGATTTTATAAAATTAAAATAAACTAATTCGTGGATTATTTTAACTTCCATAAAAGAATAAATTTCTATAAATTTATTTATATAAATTTCTTTATACAAATTTAGTTATCCATAATTTATAAAATAAATCGTGCTAGATCTATTTTATTAATTAAACCAAATAAAATTGGTTTTCTCCCTTTTTAATGGCCGGCCAAACCAAGAGGGTGGACACTCTCTTTGGTCGGCCAAAACAACCCGAACCGATCGCGAATTAAACTCATTTAATTCGCCCAATAAGCCTTCAAAAGACTTAGCCATTATAAGTTTCCGTTGAGCCTCTGATAAATTCAGATTCGACTTATTTCTCTTGATCGGAAAATCCAATTTTCAACTCGTTTTAAATCCCTCGGATTACTCGTAGTGCGTGTGACTAAATAGGCTTTCGATTTATGTTGGCCGTCTATAATCAACAAATTATAGAACGATCATGAGTGGCACTTAGTAGTACATCATGACCCCCAATTAATCGAAAGATCAACGGTTTGACCTCAGAAGAAATTATTCTGAAACCCTTCAGCAGCTTTAATGAATCGTGCCCCATTCCCTTCACCATCTTATACCCACTTGGTTCAGGACACGGTCTATTTGTGTCAGTCCCCACTAGGCTGACTACGTCACACCTAGCCCAAGTAGTGTCTTTCTCGTCCTTTGGATTTCTAATTACTCTCATGTATTTAAGAGACTCGCACTCTTAACATGATATACTCTGGCCAGAGGTTTTGAGTAACAATCCGACGATAGGCCTGGGTATACATCTCCTCGCAAGGAGTGGTGAATCCTTTGTAGGCTGTTCAAACATCTTCGGGCACTTCGGCTCATACCCAATCATCCTGGGTCCACACCTCCTTGGAGATGCTTGCTTAAGATGTTAAAGTATAAGTCTCCATGACCAAGATGACTTGAACACCGCAAGTCAAAGGAACATCGCACTTAAGCTGAAGTAAGAACTTCATTGACATATCTTTATAGATAACCATATGAAGTTTTACAGCTAGTCACTCCAATGAACTAGTTCCCTTAACTACCATCCATGTTTATCTCCGGACATCCCAATTTCACCATCCAGTGAGAATCAGCTGACTAGAGAATAACCCATGCTAGTCTCAACAGAATTGATAGTGTCCGTTTTTATCAATTCATCGACTAGGGATATTTTTAATACTTCACATTTACACATTTAGAGATAATCACAAGTTGTGATCCCATCACAAATTCTCTTATGCTGTGAGTTGTATTGCGGACATTCAGTAGATGAGTTTAAGATCTCAATCAAATACATAAATATGTATACTCAAATAGTGAATTATCATTTATTAAAATAAATGTTTACAATCATAAGGCGATTGCCTTAGGACCCTTCTCTCATATCACTAACACAAAGATGTTAGCGCAGCGAAAATAATATGTAAATGAAATAACAATGCTAACAACCTGATTTTAGTTGGTATCCACCCCGGTCGGGTGACTAATCCAACAATCCATCGGTGGATCAAACCTCGGATAACCTCCGGCTAGAAATCGTCGCTCCTTGTGGGTGGAGAAACCTCGCCACAACACCAAGGACACTTCCTGAGTATAAAAGACTACTAACTTGACCTATCCAAGCAAGTTTCGTCAAGAATAATAGGAGAAAACGAGCCCCTTTAAATAAGGCTCGAATCTGAAACAGCCACTACCAGTCGACTGCCCAAATGGCAGTCACCTGGTCCTACCCAGATTCGACCGTTGCAGCACAACGTTCAAATTCTGCCAGCCTGTTCCAGCCCATAGCAGTCGACTGCCCCATGGCAGTCGACTGCCCCACACCTAAACCTAGGGTTTTTGTTCCGAGTATAGTTCTCTTCGTACTCAACCCTAGCACCTGAGTACAAACACTCATACTCAGCCACTCTCAACCTAGTTGACTCTTCATCAGCAGTCTTGACTGTTGCCTTCACGCCCTCTCCATCTTTGGCCCTCGTCCCTCGGATGCGCACGCAAGCCTCCAGCTTGCCTCCATGCCACCCTTCACGTACGCCTCGAAGTCTGCGTCCCTCGGCTCATCATCTCTGCTATCAATGGTCCCTCGGATGCGCACGTAAGCCTCCAGCTTACCTCCATGCCATCATTCACCTGAAGACGTCAACCAAGTCCATGCGTACATGTACACCTACACACTCATGTACACATGTGAGAACAACACAAACCCTAACTTAACCATATTCCCCACTCATCAAAACATTATGATCCTCCAGATCATCTCAGGGCCGATTGCCCCAACATTCCGGACATTCCTCGAAGAGTACGAATTTGTACTCCTCAGCAGTGAGGACAATGTCAAGGTTCCTCTTCCAGTCTATGTAATTTGGTCCAGTAAGTTTATTGTCCTTAAGATTTGTTGTTAGTAGAGTAAAGGCCATTAAGAAAAACCTGAAAATCATAACATACACTACTTTAGAAATCAAAAATAAATTGATTCCTCAAAACAATTAATTTTCGAAATCAACCAACACCCCTATACACCAAGAAATTCGTATGCCACGACGGTGTGGACGTATATGAATCCCTGCATTCGTAAGAGGAGGTTTTACCCATCGATCTTACTATCATGTCAACCTAACTTTTTGACAAGTAAGATCAATAGTTGGTTTCCTTCGGCTCTGCAAAATAATAGCAGTGACTCCGATGGGGAGGATACTATTATTCGCATCTAAGTGTGCACCATTACACGACACTAAGGAAATTATTTCCGATTATGTGCTTCCGATGGGGATGTACACACGCTCTTCAATAATTTTCTATAGTCTTTTTCGACCCGGTGATCCGCAGAACAAGTCCATCCGATGGGGAGGAAGGCACTCAGAGCCGACGCGCAGACTTGTTCGCATCACTTGTCGAATTGTAATGGAAGCCGCCGGACCCTTAGGGACCCTCTCCCACTTAGTAATTTATCTCGAGGAATTTTCTAGCACAATCACACAACCAAGCACATAACCAATAACATGAAAATAAAATAATGAAAACCCTAGATTTTCCAACTTTCATGGCCCCTTGGTCTCTAATATGCCTCCAGTTGTGTCGTCACTTCGTCTGCTCCTCCCTTCCTTCTGCGTATGCTACCTTGAGGGATCTCCGAGCCGAAATGAAAAGGTTATTTACATCATTGATCCTATACTCCACGAAAGAGTGTACATGAAATCTAGATCAACTGTAAATAAAAAAACTCGGCTAAACATGTGCCGTATTTAATTACAAAAATTAAATACCTAGCCTCGTCAACCCCGAGGATTAATTAATTACAAAAATTGCAAATCAATCACACAGTCACATATTTGGCTATGAAGTTGGAATCTCGTGCTTGCAACACAAAGTTAGCCTACGCACATCCACGCATCATACAACAAAATAAAATGTATGAAAATTGCAAAAATTAACCAATCCTAAATACACAAAGCCGAAAACTTCCGCTCTGATACCAATTGTTGGGTATGGCTTGGCGGGTTTCCTAAGCGAATATTTGGTCGATCCGGAAGACCTCTCCATGTCTACGGATTAAAAATTAATCCGAGTGGAGACCCATCTCCCATCGATTGTCTCGTGTCGTATCGAACGATCCAAATTATAACTTAGCCAATTACCAAAATTGGCCTTGTAATTTGCTCGACCATTTGATCGCGGAAAAGGCGACGAGTTGATCGCCGGCTTTAGTGTTTATGGCCAGGGTCCAGTTAACAATTTATTCATTAAGATTCTGAATCAAAATAATAAACTATCAAACATAAAATGACGAGACTAACGATCATGGCACATAAAAGACATAAGGAAATACAAAGGAGTATAGGAAGAGATATACCTTCCCGATCACCTCACGGTCTTCTATCTTATGTCCCTCCCTTCACGGACGTCGTGTGGGCGACGATCTACCATGATCCGAGATCACCGAGGCCTCCAAACAATCGCACTTTCCTCTTCCTTCCTAGCCGACCCAAACCCTAGCCACTAGGGTTTGCACCGCCGACGCCTTTTCTCCTCTCCCTTGCGCCGCCGACTGCCGGAGCCTCCAAGGCTGTGTCGGCTTGATAGTTAACCTTGAGAGGAGAACAAAGAGGTAGAAGAAGGAGAAGAAACTCCTTCCTCAATCACCCAAACCCGGCTGCTCTCGTTTCCTCTCCCCTTGGCGCCGCCGACCACCAAGGACGACCACCGCCCTCCCTTGCGCTGCCGACCACCAAGGACGACCGCCGCCCTCCCTTGCACCGCTCTCATCGCCCTCTCTTCTCCTCGCCGATCACCACCAAAAGGAGGAGACAATCCACCCTTTCCTCGGTAGAGATCAGTGCCCAAGAAGAAGAGAAAGTGAGAAGAAGAAGGAGAACTTCTCCTTCCTCTATTCGGCGCCCTAAGAGAGAGAAACGAGAGAGAGAAAAGAGAAAGCCTTGGATGGTTATTCCAGATTGTCTAAGCCTTGGTTTCATGGTCTCAATGGGTATATATAGGGCTAAGGTAGGGACCAAGAGGAGGAGTTGGTTCTTGGCCCACTAATGTATCTAAACCCGATCCATTAATTAAGATCCATTCCACTAAAGGATCTTAATTGAACTTCCTCACCAACCCCCATATTTTTATATGGGCTCCACATATTATGAGTCGTCCATCCCCCCGTGTTTAAGATCTCGTATGCCCATTAATTAATTAAATTACTGACAATTTAAATTAATTAACTTCTGAATCCTTGATTAGTACCACTCAACCTTATCAACGTGCCGGATCAAATCCTCCTACAGGGTTTAGCACGATAAACCTATTGAACTCATCAACGGGGCATCATCATTCTGACTCACCAGGACATGGATTTCGTCAATAATGATCGGCACATCATATTATTAATATTATCTCCCGACTTACCAGGTCTATCGATCTAACAGAATAGATCTCGCCCATTGATAAATTAAAGAAATAATAATTAATAATATATGCCCGATATTATTTCGGGATTAAGGGATCGTTCTCCATAATATAAGCTGAGGTCCTGCCCAATTATCTAGTCAGTACAAATCGGATAACCTCGGGTTTTGGTCCTGCTTAATGTACTCATAGCACACTAGTGTAATTCTATGGTCAAGACCAACCACACATAATTACACTACAATCATCCCGATGGGTTGTCCAATTTCATCTCGGTTGTGGGCCTCTTATTTATACTAAGCAAGGAACTGATAACACGATCTTCCATGTGACACCACACACCATGTTATCTACAATGCAAAGTAATTAGACTTCGTGTATGTACTATTATAAACAAACATCTAGTGTAGTCATGATTCTCTTTTCATAATGATGTTCATATAATAAAAGACATGTCTTTTAGTATACATATCTTACAGTTGGTTATGGTCTCCTAACGGATTTTAAACCTAACCCGTTAATAACAACCTGCTATACTAATGGGTTATTATTGAACTACCGCACCAACCCCATATTAAAATATGGGCTCTACCTTATTATGTGTACATCATCTCCCCGTGTTTAAGATATTGTATGTCCATTAATTAGTTAAATTACTGACAATTTAATTAACTAACATCTAGCTACTGTAAGATGTGTATACTGAAAGACATGAATTTCTTTATATGAACATCTTTAAAAGAGAATCACAACTATACTAGGTGTCTGTTTACATTAGTACATGCATGAAGTCCAATACTACGCATTGTAGATAACATGGTGTGTGGTGACACACGGAAGATCGTGTTATCAGTTTCCAGCCTAGTATAAGTAGGGGCTCACAACCGAGATGGAATTGGACAACCCATCGGGATGGTTGTAGTGTAATTATGTGTGATTGGTCTTGACCATAGGATTACACTAGTGTGCTTTGAGTACATTGAGCAGGATCAAAACCCGAGGTTATCCAATTTGTACTGACTCGATAATTGGATAGGACCTCAGACTTTATTATGAAGTACGATCCCTTAATCCCGATATAATAACGGACATATATTATTAATTATTATTTCTTTGATTTATCAATGAGCAAGATATATTCTGTTAGATCGATAGACCCAGTAAGTTGGGAGATAATATTAATAATATGATATGTCGTTGATTATTAACGGAATCCGTGTCCTGGTGAGTCAGGTTGATGATGCCCCTTTGATGAGCTCGAAAGGTTCATCATGCTAAACCCTACAGGTGGATTTGATCCAGCATGATGATAAGGTCGAGTGGTACTAGTCAAGGAATCAGAGGTTAATTAATTTGAATTGTCAGTAATTTAAATTAATTAACGGGTTTTCGAGATCTTAAACATGGGGGATGGACAACTTGTAATAAGTGGAGCCCATATGTAAATATGGGGGTTGGAGAGGTAATTCAATGGGGGTCCTCTAGTGGAATGGATCCTCATTAATGGACTGGGTCAATTAGCAGGCCAAGATCCAACTCCGCCTTATGGTCCCTATCTTAGCCCTATATATACCCCATGGTGATATGAAACCAAGTGGTTAATCGATCCAGAGATGAATCCAAGAAAACACAAGAAAACCCTAAGGTTTCTTCTCCTCCTCTCCTCGTCTCTCTCTCCCTCTCGATACGCCGCCGGCGCTCAGCCTTGAATTGCCGTGAGGCAATCGTGCACAATTGCCGAGGCAATTGTTAATTGTCGTGAGGCAATGCACAATTGCCGAGGCAATTGTTAATTGCCTTAGGCAATTAACAATTGCTGAGCGGCAGGCAATTCAATTGCCGGGCTCGGCAATTCATGCCAGAAATTCATGGCAGGCAATTCAATTGTCGGGCTCGGCAATTAGATTGCAGTGAAGCAATTGTAAATTATTGCCATGAGATTTTCTTGGGGAGCGGAGATAGTAAATTGCCTCAACAATTTGTTTGGAGTGGCAGTGAGTTATCTTGTATTGCTTAGAAGAACACAAGTTGGAGTTGTGGAGTTGCTCAGAACACAAGTTGCTTGCACAACTGGGAGTTGCTCAGATCACAAGAGCTCCAAGATACTTGTTGTTCAGGCACTAGCAATGGAGGAAAGAATCAATTGGGTTTGTGTTTGGATTATCTCCTTGGAGTGGCCGACGGCATCCTTTTGGTTAGGTATTGGTGATCACGGATCTTGGTAGATCGTCGCCCACACGACGTCCAAGAGGGAAGGGTCATACGGTAGAAGATCGTAAGGTAATGGAAGGTATAATTCTTCCTCGGCTCCTTTCATTCTTTTGTGCCTTGTTTCATTTACCTCATCATTTTATGTTAGTTAGTTTATTATTTTGATTTCGTATCATAGCCAATAATTTACTAACTGGACCCCGATAATAAACACGAAAGCCGGCGATGCACTCGTCACCTTTTCCGTGGTCGAATGGTCAAGCAAATTACAAGGCCGATTTTGGTAATTGGCCGAGTTGTGATTTGGATCGTTCGATACGGCACGAGATGGTCGTAGGGAGACGGGTCTCCATTCGGATTAATTTTTTAATCCATAGACATGGAGAGGTATCTCGGATCGACCAAGTATTCACTAAGGAAATCCGCAAAGCCATACCCAACAATTGGTATCAGAGCTGAGGTTTCCCGCTTTGTGTGTTTATGATTGGTTAATTTTTGCATTTTCATATATTTTATTTTGCTAGATGATGTGTGGATGTGCGTAGGCTAACTTTGTGTTGCAGGCACGAGATTCCAATTTCATGGCCAAATATGTGTTGTGCGATTGATTTGCAAATTTTTGTAATTAATTAATCCTCGAGGTTAACGAGGCTATGTATTTAATTTTTGTAATTAAATACAGCACATGTTTAGCCGGGTTTTTATTTACAGTTAATCTAGATTTCATGTACACTCCTTCGGGGAGTATAGGATTGATGATGTAAATAATAAGCTATTCATTTCGGCTCGGAAATCCCTCAAGGTAGCTTGCGCAGAAGGAAGGGAGGAGCGGACGAAGTGACGACACGACTGGAGGTGCATCAGAGACCAAGGGCCATGAAAGTTGAAAAATCTAGGATTTTCTTTATTTTATTTTCATGTTATTGGTTATGTTCTTGGTTGTGTGGTAGTGCTAAAAAATTCCTCGAGATAAATTACTAAGTGGGAGAGGGACCCTAAGGGTCCCACGGCTTCCATTACAATTTGATAAGTGATACGAACAAGTTTGCGCGTCGACTCTGAGTGCCTTCCTCCCCATCGGATGGACTTGTTCTGTGGATCACTGGGTCGAAAAAGACTATAGAAAATTATTAAAGAGCGTGTCTACTTCCCCATCGGAAGGCACATAATCGGAAATAATTTTCTTAGTGTCGTGTAATGGTGCACACTTAGATGCGAAATGAGATAGTATCCGTCTCCGCATTGGATGGAGTCACAGCTTAGTATAGGATCGGACAGAATCGGAGCAGGATCGGTGAAAGCTTCAAGAGGTCATAATTTTTGACTCGGATTGAACCACGTGACCTATAATATATCAAATTGAAACTCGTTCAAAGATCTACAGGTTAGTTTTAAGATTGAATCTCAAAAAATATTATTTAAAGTCTTTTCAGAAGCTCAGAAGATTATTAGTCTTTTTTATTATTATTTTTTATCTTTACAGAGTTAGTGTTAGGGTTTAAGATTATTTAAACATCTATTTAATTATTTTAGTTAGTTTTTGATTAATAATATTATGTTATATCTTTTTCCTAAGGGTTTTAAGATTATTTAAACATCTATTTAATTATTTTAGTTAGTTTTTGATTAATAATATTATGTTATATCTTTTTCCTAAAATAATACGTTTTTAGATGTCTATTATCTAATAGGTTGACAATTAAATTGGATCATCTTGTAATCAATAGAATATTCTTGAAGTTGAACGTGATTATTATCATTATGTGATTTTCTATTATTGTTGCCAAAGCCGAAGTAAACCAACTATTGATCTTACTTGTCAAAAAGTTAGGTTGACAAGATAGTAAGATCAATGGGTAAAACCTCCTCTTACGAATGTAGAGATTCGTATACGTCCACACCATCATGGCATGCGAATTTCTCGTTGAATAGGGGTGTTGGTTGATTTCGAAAATTAATTGTTTTGAGGAATCAATTTATTTTGATTTCTAAAGTAGTGTATGTTGTGATTCTTAGGATTTTTAAAATGACCTTTAACCCATTAGAGACCATACTTAAGGAAAATAGACTTACTAGCCCCAACTACATAGACTGGAAAATAAGCCTAGACATTGTCCTATCCGTAGAGGAGTACAAATAGGTACTCTTCAAGGAACGTCCTGAAGATGATGACTCACCTCAATGAGATTGAGGTTTTGGGAGGAGAAATTGACGGGGAAACCCAGGTCGATATTACACTCCAATCTCTGCCTAGGAGTTTTGAGCAGTTCCTGCTCAACTATAATATGAATAAGCATGAGTATATGTTGAGGGAACTACTAGGAGAACTCTAGGCTGCAGAGGGGCTCTTTCGTTCGGATTCGCAGGCCTTGGTCACTCAGAAGGTTTCTACTTCTGTGCCGAAAAGCAGGAAGAAGAAGAAACGAGGTGAGTCCATGAAGGCAGCAGAATCGCAGGGACCTCAGGTTGGTGTGAAGAAGCCGAAAGGCAAGTGCTTTATGAGCCAGCAGACTGGACATTGAAAGGTGAACTGTCCCCATTGTCAAGAGAAAAGTATATCTTTTTCTTTTATCGTTGTAACATGTTTAGCGGTGTTATCTACCGGTACCTAGTGGGTAGATATGGAAGCCACTAAACATGTCTACAATTCTTTGTAGGGGTTCCAGGAAACCCGACGACTAGCAAAGGAAGAGATTACTGTCTACAAGGGATATGCTACGGAGGTGGCTACTATTGCAGTGGGAGTTATTTATTTATCTTTAGAAGATAAAGTTTTGGTTTTAAGATTGCTTTTATGTACCTAATTTTAGAAAGAACTCTGGTTCAATTTCTGAAATAATGGATATTCTATTGCCTTTTGTTAAGAAAAGTGGAATAGAAAGATTATCTGTTTAGGAACATGGATAAGCAATTTAAGCAATTAAAACCAAAGTCTCCCATGATGCAAATAGTAGCTAATAGTTCGTCATCTAACATAAGTAAGAGAAAGGTTCCTTCCGAGATGAACCAAACATACCTTTAGCATCTATGGCTTGGTCTTATTAACCTTAGTAGAATTCAAAGGTCGATAGCCGATGGGCCCTCGGGTTCATTGGTGGTGGGATATTTCCCAACTTTTGAATCTTACTTGGAAGGTAAGACGACCAAGAGGCCTTTCAAAGCCGAGGGGTATAGAGCCAAAGATATGTTAGATTCGCTTCATTCTGATTTGTGTGGTCCTATGCCTATCTAGGATAGAGGTAGCTTTGAATACTTCGTGAGATGAATATTCAAAGTTATGGATATGTTTACATGATGGCCGCAAGTCTGAATCTTTGATTGGTTCAAAGAATTCAAGACGGTTGTAGAGAAACATCAAGGTAAAGGTATCAAGACACTACGATAGGATCATGGAGGTGGGTACCTCTTGGGATAGTTTAGGACTTACTTATCAGAGGCTGGGATTCAATCCAAATTGACTGCACCCGTTCGCCAAAATAGAACGGTGCAGTAGAGCGAAGGAAAAGGGCTCTTATGGGGATGGTTAGGACAATGATGAGCTGCTCCCAATTGCCAGATTCGTTCTGGGGATATGCTCTGGAAACGGCAGTATACATACTTGATACCATCTAGGTCAGTGCCTCCTACTCCCGTAGAAGTGTGGACTGGGTGAAAGCCAAGTCTAAGACATCTTCGGACATGGGATAGCTCAGCATGTGTGCTGAGAGGGGATACTGATAAGATTGGAATCTCGTGCGCTTGTTCGTAGGGTATCCTAAAGGAACGAAGGGTGGTTCTATAGTCCTAAGGATCAGAGGGTAATCGTTGGGACGAATACCAGATTCTTAGAAGAAGACTATGTGATGAACTATAAGCCTATGAGTAGACTAGTTCTTGAAGAATTATGAGGGGATGTTCTGACCTTAGTACCAACTGTACAAGAGGATGCACCACAAGTCACTGCACCGCGTGTCACAGAAGATACACAGGTGGTACCTCGTCGTAGTGGGAGGGTTGTTAGTCAACCTGAAGGATTCATGTTCTTGGGAGAGACTTCGAACTCAGTCCCTGGCGACCATGAATCAAGATCCCTGGACCTATGACGAGGAACATCCGCTTTGAAGAGATAATCCAATTATATGGATTTGTTCAAAGGACGGATGAGATTTGTGTATGTAAGAATTGTCACAGAAACGTAGTGGTGTTCTTGTACTATACGTAGATAATATTTTGTTAGTTGGCAACAATGATAATGTATTATCAGACGTAAGGGTAAGGTCGTCCAAACAATTGATATGAAGGACATAGGAGAAGCAGGACACATCCTTGGCGATCGAAGTTCTAAGGGATCACCAGAGAAGGATGTTGTGCTTATCCCAAGCTTCATATAGAGACAGTGTCTTAACTCGTTTTAGCATGGAAACCTCCAAGAAAAGTTTTGTACTTTTCAGAAGTGGAGCTACTATATCTAAGGAGATATGTTTAGATTATCAAAGGAGATAGAGCAGGTAATGGCGGTTCCTTTAGCGTCAGCTATAGGAAGCCTCATGTATGCTAAAATCGAGACCGGATATCTGCTTTGTCGTGGGCATGGTTAGCATATACCAGGGTAACCCAGGTCATGGAAATTGGATTGTGGTAAAAGCTTATATTAGTGCCTAAAAAGGACTAAGGATTATAAGTTGGTTTACCGAGCAGACCAATTCCCTATGGGTTATACGGATACAGACTTCTAGTCAGATAGGGGCAAACATAAGTATTCCTCGGGGTTTTGTGTTTACTTTAGGAGGTGGAACCATAGGTTGGAGGAGTGTCGTGCAGCGGCTATGTGATGGACTTCACCATGAAAGCTGAATGGATGGCAGTCTCTGAGGCAGCCAGGAAAGCTACATGGTTAAGGAACCTCAAGATGGACTTCGATGTGATTCCTGATTTGCACAAAGATATCACATTTTGTTGTGATAAACAAATGGTGCAGTTGCAAACTCGAAGGAATCACGAGCCCATAAGGCGAGTAAACACATAGAGCGCAAGTACCACCCAGGAGAGGAAAAGTTGTTGTTGCCTAGATTACATCAGAGGACAACCTGGGAGATCTTTTCACTAAGGGCCTTGATAGCGAGAGCTTTAGGCATGTGAAGGATTAGGGAGTCAGATGTATGACATTTTGAGAACAGCAATGTCTGTATGTATAAGTGGGAGATTGTAAGATGTGTATACTGAAAGACATGAATTTCTTTATATGAACATCTTTAAAAGAGAATCACAACTACACTAGGTACCTGTTTACATTAGTACATGCATGAAGTCCAATACTATGCATTATAGATATCATGGTGTGTAGTGACACACGGAAGATCGTGTTATTAGTTCCCTGTCTAGTATAAGTAGAGGCTCACAACCGAGATGGAATTGGACAACCCATCGGGATGGTTGTAGTGTAATTAGGTGTGGTTGGTCATGACCATAGGATTACACTAGTGTGCTTTGAGTACATTGAGCAGGACCAAAACCCGAGGTTATCCAATTTGTACTGACTCGATAATTGGATAGGACCTCAGACTTTATTATGAAGTACGATCCCTTAATCCCGATATAATAACGGTCATATATTATTAATTATTATTTCTTTGATTTATCAATGGACGAGATCTATTCTGTTAGATCGATAGGCCCGGTAAGTTGGGAGATAATATTAATAATATGATGTGTCGTTGATTATTAACGGAATCTGTGTCCTCGTGAGTCAGGTTGATGATGCCCCCTTGATGAGCTCGAAAGGTTCATCATGCTAAACCCTGCAGGTGGATTTGATTCGGCATGATGATAAGGTCAAGTGGTACTAGTCAAGGAATCAGATGTTAATTAATTTGAATTGTCAGTAATTTAAATTAATTAACGGGCATTCGAGATCTTAAACACGGGGGATGGACGACTCGTATTAAGTGGAGCTCATATGTAAATATGGGGATTGGTGACGTAATTCAATGGGGGTCCTCTAGTTGAATAGATCCTCATTAATGGATCGGGTCCATTAGTAGGCCAAGATCCAACTCTGCCTCATGGTCCCTATCGTAGCCCTATATATACCCATGGTGACATGAAACCAAGAGGTTAATCGATCCAGAGATTAATCCAAGAAAACACAAGAAAACCCTAAGGTTTTTTCTCCTCCTCTCTCTCTCTCTCTCCCTCTCGATGCGCTGCCGGCGCTCAGCCTTGAATTGCCATGAGGCAATTAACAATTGCCGAGAGGCAATCGAATTGCCTCAGGCAAATTCAATTGTCGTGAGGCAATGCACAATTGCCAAGTAGTAATTGAATTGCAGGCAATTCAATTGCCGGGCTCGGCAATTCATGCCGGAAATTCATGGCAGGCAATTCAATTGCTGGCTCAGCAATTAGATTGCCATGAGGCAATTATAAATTATTGTCATGAGATTTTCTTGGGTAGTGGAGATAGTAAATTGCCTCAGCAATTCGTTTGGAGTGGCAGTGAGTTATCTCGTATTGCTTAGAAGAACACAAGTTGAGTTGTAGAGTTGCTCAGAACACAAGTTGCTTGCACGTCTTGGAGTTGCTTAGATCACAAGAGCTCCATGATACTTGTTGTTCGGGCGCTGGTAATGGAGGAAAGAATCAATTGGGTTTGTGTTTAGATTATCTCCTTGGAGTGGCCGACGACATCCTTTTGGTTATGGATTGGTTGGCGCAAGGAGAAGGGATCGACTTGGTGATCATGAGTCTTGGTAGATCGTCTCCCACACGACGTCCAAGAGGGGAGGGTCATACGGTAGAAGATCGTAAGGTAATGGAAGGTATAATTCTTCCTCGGCTCTTTCGTTCTTTTGTGCCTTTGTTTCATTTACCTCGTCATTTTATGTTAGTTAGTTTATTATTTTGATTTCGTATCATAGCCAATAATTTACTAACTGACCCCGACAATAAACACGAAAGTCGGCGATCCACTCATCGCCTTTTCCGCGGTCGAACGGTCAAGCAAATGACAAGGTCGATTTTGGTAATTGGCCGAGTTGTGATTTGGATCGTTCGATACGGCATGAGATGGTCGTAGGGAGATGGGTCTCCATTCGGATTAATTTTTTAATCCATAGACATGGAGAGGTATCTCGGATCGACCGAGTATTCGCTAAGAAAACCCGCTAAGCCATACCCAACAACTCCAAGAGTAGTACCACTCAACCTTATTATCATGTCGGACCAAGTCCAGCTGCAGGATTTGCATGATAATCCTTATGAGCTCCTGAAGGGGACATCATCATCCTAAATAATTAGGACACGATTTCCTTCTATAATTAATGGCACATCATATAAATAATATTATTTCCCAATTTATCGGGCTTATTGATTTAACGAATAAATCTCGCCTATTGGTAAATTAAAGAAATAAATATTAAGTACATGTGACCGTTATTATATCGAGATTAAGAGCATGTACATCCATAATAATCGCGGTCTTGTTCGATTATATAGTCAGTATAAATCGAGTCATCTCAAATCGGTCTTGCTCAATACACATAAAGTGCACTAGTATAATTCTATAGTCAAGATAGAATAATAACAAATTACATTACAACCGTTCCAATGGTTTGTCCAAATCCATCTTGGTTGGTTGTGAGCCACTACTTATACTTTACAAGGAAATGATATCATGATCTTCTGTGTGGCACTATATATTATGTTATCTACAATGAGAAGTAACAGACAACTGTTGGTGCAAAATGCATCAGTGATGAACAGTCGTCCTCTAGGGTTTCGATGTTTAACAATATACGTAAGTTAGTAATATATGTTAGACAAGGTAAGGGTTAGTCAACGTGATCAATGGTTAAACCAAACAGGACCTTCTGTTTGGTAGGGTAAACCCAGGTTTGATTAGGTTGATAAAGGGTTAGCCAAATAGGATTTGATGTTTAGCAGAGTGAACCAAAACCCAGGGTTGGTCAGTTTGACCTAGAGATCAAACCAAACTAGACTTGAGATTTAGAATTACATTTGTCTAAAGATTGAGGAAGTCCAGTCAGGATTATGATGACTAGCAAAGAAGTGCTTTCGATTGAAGAAATCCTGGTGAGTGAAGCCGGGTCCTAGCAAGGGAAGCTAGGTTAAGAAATCCTAGTGAGTGAAGTTAGGTGAACTAAATCCTGGTGAGTGAAGCCGGGTCCTAGCAAGGGAAGCTAGGTAATGGAAATCCTAGTGAGTGAAGCTAGGTGAAGTAAATCCTGGTGAGTGAAGCTGGGTCCTAGTGAGTGAAGCTAGGTTGGACTAAGTCTTGGTGAGTGAAGCTGGGTACGAAGTCTTGGTCCGGCGGGCTGACCACTAAGTCTTAGTCAGGGATCGAGCAACGGAGTCTTTGCCGAGCGAGGATGGCGGACAGAAGTAGATACGGGTCGAGGTTGGACGTCTCAAGATCCGAGTTCTCGAAGGCCGAGCAAAAGTCCAGCCGGAGGTCCCGGTTGGCAAAAGCATTAGTCGAGCGGGGATCGCGAACAGAAGTAGAGACGGGTCGAGGTCGAACGTGTCGAGATTCGGGTTCTCGGAGGCTGAGCGAAAGTCCAACCGGAGGTTCCGGTTGACAAACGTAACTTCCGCAATGTAGAGTAGATGAGGATGCGCTCCTCGGGAAAGGGAACATTAGGCGCCGCTTCGACCTAGGGTTTCGTGTGAAATCCAATGTTAGAACCAACTTAACTAAGGCTTAAGATTATTTGATTTGTTTGTGTGTTTTGTTGTCTTGCATGTACCTGGAGTTGGAGGTAAGATAGGAAAGTAGAACACAAAACAAGAAGCCTAGGAATAGGGTTCCCAGGTGCCTAAATGAAGTCAGGCGCCTGGGAAGGCCTGCGACCTCGGGTCAAGTTTTGAACACGTGGCAGGCGCCTGAGTCATGTGAGGCACCAGGGAAGGTGCCTTTATCCCATACGCAAAGTTTGCGATTACAGATCAAGTTTGACCGTATTAAGGCGCCTCATAGGCCTTTAGGGCACTCGAGAAGCTATTATAAAAGGCGCTTTGACCCCTCAATGCAAAACATCAACTTCCACATTAATCTAAGCATTCTCTGCAATGAAGAAATGCTCAAGTCGAAGCTCTACGACCAAGGAGGCTCTAGGAAGAAGCGTGCGACACTTCGGACTTCCGAATTGGCCGGATCTTCAGTTATGTTTTGGTTTGCGTTTCATTTACATACTTAATTTATTTATCCTTTTGCTTGTAAATTCAAACTGTAAGTCGGGTTTCTCCACCTCCGAAAAGTCCGAAAAGGAGACCATTAGTGGACTCACGATTGAGTGCTTAGGCCTTGGACGTACTGACCCTGGGGGGTTGGGAACCAAGTAAAACCTGCTTGTCTCTTGTCCTTTATTTCTCTTTATTTTTATTTTCCACTGCGTACTAACCCTGATAGAGAGACAAACGATGAGTTTTCCGACGAACTTACGACAAGATTTACAAGTCGATATTCACCCCCCCCTCTATCAACCGGCAACGTTCCTACAACAACTGCATATATAACAAATATAAAATGCAACCATGACCACTATGATTCTTATTCCAAAATAGATGTTCATACAAACGCTTGGCTTATAGTATACATTGTAACATCGATGTTGTGGACATCACTGCTGAGATTGAGGAGCGGCTGCAGTAGTCTCCACCACCCCCTCCTCCGTTGACTACGGACCAACGCCTTACACGAATTGAGCTGGAGGTTCATAGTCTTTGAGAGGAGATGGAGGCTCATCATATAGAGAGGATGGATGTCGCTCAGGTTTGACATGAGGAGAGGTTACCAGCAGATCAAACCCGTCATGCAGAGATGATGGCTATGTTTCATTCATGGCATCCAGGCCCTTCTTGGTATCCTGGCCCTTCTTCGTAATCTAGCATTGTACTTTGACTATGGATCTAAACTAGACTTGTCTTTTGATTTCTCTACTTAGTTGTTACTGGTTGGTCTTTATTGACTTGCTTGCTTATTTGGATGTGCTCAATAGAATAGGGTTATTTGTCATCTATGTATTTTTGAAATGATTCTTGTCACTTTTTTCATTTTTCAAAAACTATTAACTGCATTTCAAAAATTCTTAGTTTTAAAAACATATTGTTTTAATTTTTTTCTGACTAAGTTTTTTAAAAATTACCACCTTTAAAACTAGGGATTCTTTCGTTATGCACTTAGCTTAGGACTTAACCCTAGTTTGTATGCTCTTATAGATTTAGAAGTCAACCTCTCACAAGCACATTAAGATACTTTGATTGACAACATAGACTGGGTTGAGATGCGTAGGTTTATGCCTTGACTCATGATGCTTTAAGTCAGTGCATCAATAGCAGTTGGGGCAATAAATACAATTGAACAGCAATCAGGTTAGGTAATCATGCATAAAAAGTCTAACTTGATAAGACTACTTAACTTGACTAATCTTAGCGAAAGCTACTATTTTATAACAGTTAGTAAGTAACAAATTGGGTTAGACAGGGACCCAAGAAATTAAGATTTGATTATTTTTAATTTTTTTTGCATGGATTACTTTGTAGACTTAAATCATGCTTGGACTCAATAGTAATATCAACTCAGTTCAAATATTGTTACTTGGTTTAACAAACTATTCTTTAGCATTAATTCTTGCTCAATTATTTCATAATTTGTTAAGTATTCCATATCATTTGCTTTCTTAAAAATTAACACTTGATATTTTAACTTTTTCAAAATTCTCTTATGGTTTTGCAAAACTCATAGGCTCTGATACTAAATAGTCTCCTTAATCAAAGTTTTTCAAAAAGAATATCTACTATAATTTTTTTGATATATGGAAAATGGGAGAGTAGAAAAAGTAAAGTTAAAACTCAAAATTTTCTTTTTCAAAGAAACTATTTTTTGAAAAAATATTTTTAAGGGAAAAACTCTATTTTTTCAAAACTACTTTATCTTTAACTTAGAGTTTCTTTTATGATACTTGGAAGTTTTTTCAAAATACTTTTTCAAATTTATACTCAGAATTATTTTTCAAAGTTTTCATACTTAGAATTCTTTTTCTAAAATTGGAAAATCTAGCAAATTGAAAATTATATGTTTTTTTCTAAAGCTTCAGGGGGGAATTTCAAATCAAGGGGGAGTTTTATGCAATATTTCAAGGGTTTTCTCAAAAATTGCAAATATTTTAAAAATAAGGGAGAGATTACTAATCAAGGGGGAGAGTTAAAAGCTTTTTTCAAAATTTGTCATGTCTTAAAGAAAATTACTTTATTTTATTACTTAACTGTGGATAATCTCGTGTTTATATATTAGTTTAACTTAACTTTTGAACTAGGTTGTCATAAATAAAAAAGGGGAGATTGTTCGTGCCGGAGGCACCAGATCAAACCTAGTTTTGATAATGGCAAAGGGTTCAATGTTATGTTCTTGTGGTGATCTAATGAATATGCTAAGTGTGCAGGAAAGTCCTTGTTCACCTAGGCACGAAGTCTTGACCTGTAGGGTTGAGACAAAGTCCTGGTCATGGACTAGGCATGAAATCCTATCCAAGGGTTGGGCACCGAAGACCTAACTGAGGGTTGGGCACGAAGAATTGGTTCGAGGAATTGGGCACGAACTCCTGGTCGAGGACTAAGCATCAAAGACTTGATCCGGAAGATCGGGCAGGAGACATAATGAGCGAGGACTATGGACTACGGAGGATCGAGGCAAGGTACGAACTTATCGAGATCCGGGAGTCTCAGAGGCCGAGAAAAAGTCCAACCGGAGGGGCCGGTTGACAAAAGGTAACTTCCCCAAAGTGGAGTAGGTGAGGATGCGTTCCCCAGAAGAGGGAACAATAGGCGTCGGTTCGACCTAGGATTTTATTTTGAAATCCAACGTCAGAACCAGATAGCTCTAGCTGTCATTCATACATACATTTACTTCATTATATTGTGTTCTTGGACTAACCTTGGTTGTAGGCTAAAGGAACTAGTTGCTGCGATCAGGGGTGCTAGAGAGGGCTTAGGCGCCCGAGAACCCATGCGCCTGAGAGGGCTCAAGCGCCCCAGAGGGGTTTTCTAGCAGGTGGCGAAGTTGAGTTGATGGTCGCTGGTTGGACGTGCCACATCAGCTCCTAGGAGCCTCAATGCTCCCAGGTGCCCAAGAATAGGATAAAGGTTGGTCAAGTCTACAGATAAGGATGCGGCTAAACCCGTGACGTAGAGGGCGCCCCTATAGCCTATCAGGCGCCTGAGATCTAGTATAAAAGGGGTTTCACTCCCTTGCTTCAAAACATCATCTCAAGCTCTCGAAATCTCAACGATAAAGCTTCCGTGCTAGAGTTCTCTACACTCAAGACATTCAACATCGACGACATGCGCTTCTACAATGAAATCCTTTATATTAGTGTCATCGGTATAATCTCTATTTTTTAGTACTTAATCATAACTCTCACGAATTATAGTATTGCCCAACGAAAATGGTCAAGGATCGTGGGCCTTGGAGTAGGAGCTATTATAGACTTCGAACCAAATAAAAACAAGGTGTTAGCCATGTTTGACTTGTTTATTTCCTCTACATTTAATTTGAAAAAATGTTATCGATATTCAACTCCTCTATAGATCACATCGATCCCACACTTGGTTCTAAATCATCAGTACTTGATATAACAAAATCAATTGGTTTATATTAGGTTTGATGAGAGTTCTTAGTTTCATCAAATTTAATATTGATTGTTTCTTCAATTCTTAAGGTGGTGTTATTGTAAAATTTATAAGCTCTAGTAAGTGTGTATCTTTTAAAGAAAATCCATTTTCAACCTTAGAAGTGAATTTTCCTAGGTATTCTCTTGTATTTAGAATATAACCCTTTCATCCAAAAACTTTGAAATATTTAATATTAGGTAATTTATTGTAATAAATTTCAAAAGATATTTTTCTAAAGTTTTATTTATAGTTGTTCTATTTTAAATGTAACAGGCTATACTAATAGCCTCGGCCCAGAGGTATTTTGGTGTCATATTTGTTAAGCATCATTCTTGTTGCTTCTTGTAGGGCTCTATTTTTCCTTTCAACAATTTCATTTTGTTGGAGTGTTTTAGGACAAGAGAATTCATGATGGTATCCATTTTCTAAGCAACTTTGGTTAAATTTTTTATTTTTGAATTCCCTTCATTATCACTCCTAATTCTTTTAATTTTAACCCATTTTCCATTTTTTGTTTGTTTGCAAAAGTGGTTAAAAATTTTAAAAGTTTCATCTTTATTTTTTAGAAATTTAATTCAAGTAAATCTTGAATAATCATCAATAATTACTAGACAGTAGAAACTTCCATTTATAGACTTAATCTTATGTGAGTCAAATAGGTCTAAATGAATTAGTTTATATTTGATTAATTGATTTATAAGCTGCTTTGGTTTGTTTTCCTTGTTGACAGACATTACAGATTGTTGACTCAAGATTGGATAATTTTGGTAAGCCTCTAACTAAGCCATTTAATTTAGGTAACCTTCTGAAATGTGCA
Source organism: Boesenbergia rotunda (assembly GCA_024364735.1). Taxonomy (NCBI): domain Eukaryota; kingdom Viridiplantae; phylum Streptophyta; class Magnoliopsida; order Zingiberales; family Zingiberaceae; genus Boesenbergia; species Boesenbergia rotunda. The sequence goes on along the minus strand of JAGFNQ010007319.1, from coordinate 36,077 downwards.
TGTGCAAGTCTTCTATGCCAATGCTAGGTTTCCTCTTTCTGGATTAAGTGGTAATTTTCTAAGGGTCTGGTAAACTTAATTTCATAAATATTATTGTGCCTAAGTCCCCTAAGTGTTATATCATGGTTGTTAGAGTGTTTAATCACACATTTAGTTGATCGGATACTGAGCAGGTTAAATTAAAAAATTTCAACCGGCAATACTCTTTTAACAATGAAATCAGAAAGTTTAATATTACCTATGTCAATTACCTTAAGTTTATCATTATTTTCAAAAGAAACGGATCCTAGACTTTTATATTTTAACTCTATAAATTTGGTGGGATTCTTAGTCATATGTCTGGAGCATCCATTTGATTTCCTACAGTTTGGTAGAAAAAATGTTTAGACTAAGATCAAATAAAAATTTTAAGTTAGTTGAGTTAAGATTTAATTGGGTTTGGGTTAAAGTGTGATTAAGTGTATGTTAAAGTTTTAATTATGTTTCAGTTAAAGTTTAATTAGATTTAATTAAAGTAAATTTTTAATTAAGAAAAAATTTAATTAAAGTAAATTTTTAATTAAGTTAAGGTTAATTAAAGTAAAATTTTATTTAAATTAAAGTAAAATTTTAATTATGTTCAAATTATGTTTAAAGTTTAATTAAAGTAAAATTTTTAATTAAATTTAATGTTTAATTAAAGTAAAATTTTTTAATTCAGTTAAGGTTTAATTAAAGTAAAATTTTAATTAAGTTAAGGTTTAATTAAAGTAAAATTTTAATTAAGTTTAAAGTTTTGGATCGGAGAAAACGATAGAGGGGGGGGGTGAATATCCTTATAAAATTTTTCGGAGTAGAAGAGTAAATGCGCAGCGGAAAATGACAAAATACACAAGAACACAAGTCATTTTTTACTTGGTTCGGAGTCGCAGTCGGCTCCTACTCCAAGGCCCATGGTCCTTGACCGTTTACTTTGGGCAATTCTATATTCGATAAAGCTTTTACAAGATGATAGTACAGATATAGAATTGGAAATTTAAATCACAACACTTTCCTAAATTGAAATTTTACCGACACCTGAGGTGGATCGAATTCCGGAGTAGAGGGTCGTCGTCGGTGCTGGAATCTCGAAATCGAACTTTGTCGGGGCGCAGCGCTTGAGCGAAAGTGTCTGGAGAGTTGAGAGCAATGGATTTCGAAGCCTTAGGGGTGCACCCCCTTTTATAGTGCTCATACGGGCGCTTGTGATGATGGGGGCGCCTAACACGTGTCCTTCCCTGCGCGAACCCTTATCCGCAGGCTCGGTCAGCACTTTTCCAAAGAATTTTAAATTAAGTTTTAAACACTTAGAAAATTTTCTAAAAGAATTTTAACTTAAGTACTTCGAAAATTTTCCAAAGGAATTTTAAGTTTTAAACACTTAGAAAATTATCCAAAAGAATTTTAAGTTTTAAACACTTAGAAAATTTTCCAAAAGAAGTTTAAGTTTTAAACACTTAAAAATTTTCCAAAAGAATTTTAAATTAAGTACTTATAAAATTTTCAAGTACTTAGAAAATTTTTCAAAAGAATTTTAAATTAAGTACTTAGAAAATTTTCTTTTTGAACTGCTTCAGATTTGAAAACAAGTATTTTCGTTACTTTACTTTTTGAAAAAGGAGATAAAAATTTTTGATTTTTAATTTTAAAAAGATTAAAATTCTAAAAAACTTCTTTTCTCTCCTTTCCTATCTCTCCCCCTTTGTCATATATCAAAAAAAATTATAGCAAACAATAGAGTAAAAAAGTAAAGTTCTGTATTGAACCAATTCTAAGCATAAACTGGACCAAATCAATTTAGATTTTCTCTTTCGGGTCCTGTCTAACCCAGTTAGCTACTTACTAACTGCCATAAATAGTAGCTTTCGCTAGGGTTAGTCAAGTTAAGTGATCTAATCAAGTTAGATTTTCTAAGCTTGACACTTAACCTGATTACTGTTCAATTGGTATTTATTGCCCCAATTACTGCAGATGCACTGACTTAAAGCATCTTGAATCAAGACATAGACTTAAGCATCTCAACCCAGTCTAGGTTATCAATCAAACGTACCCTAAGGTGCTTGTGAGATGCTAGCTTCTAGATCTATATGTGCATGCAGTTCTAGGGTTAGTGCCTAAGCTAAGTCCATTTGCGAAAAAGCCCTAGTTTTGAAGGGGGTAAGTTCTTTTTAAAAAAAAAACTAAGTCAGAAAAATCTTTTTAAATTTCAAAACAAAAATGATTTTTCAATCATATTAAATAACAGATAAGAAATAAAACAGTTTTTGAAAAGAACATGTAGAGCAGTCCTATTCTACTAAGTATAACCCTAACTGCCTTCTTAGTGAGCTAAACTCGGACTCAGGTAAGAGTTTGGTGAAGATATCAGCTAAGTTTGACTTTGAGTCCACATGCTTAAGGACTATTTCACCCCTGGCTACATAATCCCTTACAAAGTGATGTTTAACCTCTATATGCTTTGTTCTTGAGTGTTGGATTGGATTTTTAGTTAGATTGATTGAACTTATGTTATCAATGTAGATTTGGGTTTGGTTGTAATCAAGTTGAAAGTCCTTAAGAGTGTGCATCATCCATAAGAGTTGTGCTACACACTCTCCTAAAGCAACGTATTTTGCTTCGGTTATAGATAGAGTTACGCAGTGTTGCTTTCTACTGCACCAACTGACTAGACTATTTCCTAAATGTTGGAAGCTTCCACTTGTACTCTTTCTATCTAGTTTGCATCCAGTATAGTCAGAATCAGAGTATCCTGACAAGTCAAAGGTTGAGGTCCTTGTTGGAAACGAGATGGCTAGAGAGGGGGGGGTGAATATAGCCAATCACTTTTCACTTGCGATTAACAAGTTTCCTGCACTTAACTTATCAGTAGCACAGCAGTGGAAGAAACGAAAGAAACTGAAAGTGCAGTAAGCTAAAATAGAAATGAGATCAAACAAAGACAACTGCCAAGAACGCTAACAAGAGGGTTTACAAGGTTCGGGGATAACTTGCCCCTACTCCTTGGCGTGCCCTTAAGGTGGGCGATCCCTTGATCGTCGGCAGATCAGGCCCCGATTTCACCGGATATAATACAACCTCCTTCTCGGTGGAGAAACCTCTCCACAGCGTTTCAATCAGGATAAAGTTTAAGCACAAAGAAACTACGAGAAAGATCTTACTCAAACACTTAGCAAGGACAAGAACACAGCTAGCTTCCCTGAGCTCCACCCAGTGGCGATCTCACGCAAGAATCCTTCTTCGTGTCTTCCCACTGTCGGACTCCAAGCTACTTGTTCTCTCCTTCAAGCGCTCAAGTAAAGATTGGTTGCTTCTCGATCGCTTGCTCAAAGTGATGACAGCTTTAAGAACGCAGCAAGCAGATTGTGGAGAACACTAGGCGCGGCAAGAACATAAGTTCCAGAACTCTGTTTCCCCGAAGCCAATTTCCGCCCTTTTTCTCCACTCAGCATCAGGTGACAATATCCTCCATAGCCTCCAGCTATCTTGCTGCCAACACCAGCTACCACTGAGCCCTCTCTGGTCTTCCTGAGATCCCCTCAGCCAAGCCCCAGTCTCGGCTCCAGTCTGCAGCTCGGCCGTTGCAACCTGAAATGGAGAATCGGACAAACCTGCTCCAAGGAAAGCCTCCGTTGACCTCTCCTTGAGTGTTTGAATCCTCCCCTGTCACCTGCAGCTTAATCAAACTGTTAGAGCAGCAAATCATACAGTAAATCAAATATCAGAAGTAAACATCAGCGAATCAGATGCGATCAGACGCTCTGACCACGTCTGACAGTGCAATTTGAATTAAAGTGATCGGTCACCGGACCGATCCAGAGTGTGTGGGTCGGTCACCAGACTGATCCACTGCTATGCTGAGATTCCCAGCTTTCGCAGCTATACACGCTTGATCGGTCACCAGACCGATCAGAGTGAAGCCTGATCGATCACCAGACCGATCAGAATGAAGCCTGATCGGTCACCCAGACCGATCAGGGCAGATGAACAGTGATTTTTTTAATCAGATCCAAGATCCCTCATCGGTCACCGGACCGATCCAGGACTTTGATCAGCAAGGGAACTCACTCACCGTCTGCTCCCTGATCGGTCACCAGACCGATCAGGAACAAGGCAGCAAGGAAGCAACCTGCTCCCTGATCGGTCACCAGTCCGATCAGGAGCCACACAGTAGATTCCCAATCTCACTGTGCGCTCCCTGATCGGTCACCAGTCCGATCAGACATAGCTGGATGGGTCACCGGACCGATCCACTAAGGAGCAGCTTGCCAATGTCCCTGATCGGACACCAGACCGATCCAGAGACTCAACCCCTAGCCCTCCAAGCTAGTGTTTCATTCACCTTAGCCCTCCAAGCCAAGGATTTTTCCATCTAACCCTCGAAGTTGGGAATTTGCACCTAACCCTCCAAGTTAGGACTTTTCACCTAGCCCTCCAAGCTAGGACTTTTCACCCAACCCTTCTGAGTTAGAACATCATCCAACCTAGCCCTCCAAGCTAGGCACATGACCCTCCAAGCCAGGACTTTTTCACCTAATTCTCCAGGATGGGAATTTGCACCTAACCTTCTAAGTTAGAACTTTTCACCTAGCCCTCCAAGCTAGGACTTTTCACCCAACCCTTCTAAATTAGGACTTTTCCAACACCTAGCCCTCCAAGCTAGGACTTTTCAACACCTAGCCTCCCAGACTAGGATTTTCCAGCACCTAGCCTGCCAGACTAGAATTTTCCAACACCTAGCCTCCCAGAGTAGGATTTTCCAACACCTAGCCTCCCAGATTAGGATTTTCCATACCATGCCTGATCCCCGATCAGGACTTAATCATAATCATCATAATCATAATCAACCTAAACTAAAATCGATGTCAACACCAAAACAACAATCAAGGCAAGACTGCATCAACAATCTCCCCCTTTTTATTGTTTGACAATCCGATTTTAAGTTTAGGGATTCTCAATCAATAACTCAACTTTAGAATCATAAGGGGAATCCATATCCTCCCCCTACAACCTGATTATTCTATACTTAAACAATCCACACTCTCCCCCTTTGTCGAACACGAAAAGGGTCTAGACGGGCTGTTAAGTTTTAAACAAACTCCCCCTCAACCCTAGGGGTAACCCAAATCAACAAGGATAGGAATGATTTTTGGATAACCATATGACCACATGTGAAAAATATAGAGCAAGGTATAGCAAGCACATGCATCATACGAACATGAAGTAACAACTCACAGAGTATGCCAGAACAGTCATATATATCAAGTAGACATGACATTATAAGCATGAACATGGCAATGTGGCAAACATGCAGATAAAACTCATATAAACAACATGGCATCAACAATAAGCATACTAAAAATAAATAAGCATGTGAGGCAATGTAAGACAAGTCAAAGCATACAACATCTAAACAAGTAGTAAGATATGTGAGACACAAGGCCACACTAAGCAAGTCAAAAAGGGCATACATCCCTATAGTCAAACAGACCAAACATGGTCAAGTGCACAAAGCATGGAAAAAGAACAGCAAACACCCAAGCTCAAGCATCAGCGGGGGGATCCTCATCGTGCACGAGATTGTCCATCGTGGTATCAGTAGGAGCAAGGGACCCTGGTGCAGTACTCGATGAAGGTACACCTCCTGGAAATGTGTGGCTGCGCCACTCATCATACCATGTCTGCTGGAGGGTATGGGTCCCCGAGACCTGGGTCTCTATCCCGGTCAGTCGGGAATCAACGGAGCGAAAGCCTGACCGAAACTCCTCGCGATCTACCGCCCTGAACTGAATAAGCTCCTGTAGCATCTGATCTAGCTCTGAAATCTGCCATCGGAGATCTAGATCCGGCTCGTCATAGTCATCATCATCAGCAGCAGCGGCTGGCGCCTGACCCTGTGGACCTCCCCGTGGTAACTCCCCAAGAACCATACCATCATTCCAGATCAACATCCGATCGGGCCCCCGAACAATGATGCCAGACTTGGTGAAAGCTCGCCGGCCAAGTCTGCAATCCTGTCCCACCATGGGCATCGTCCGGCCCTTGGTAACATCAACACCTACTGACATGAGCCAGTCGGTGATAACGTGACCAAAAGGCATGTAGACGGTGCGTTGACTGGACTCTCGATAAGATAAGATGGACTGGAAGATGCTCTCCATGATATCGAAATCCAAACGGCGGTGCATGCCGTAGAGCATCAGGCAGTGATAGGGTCGAATCTCAGCTAAAGGTTTAGAGGTGATTGGAAGGATACAATTTGTGATGATCTTGAATAATATGTAGCTAGTGGGAGAGAGACGCAGTGCAGCAAAAGTAGGAAAGTCAGGGCCAAGCTCATCAAGACCGTCTGGACGCGGATAACCAAAGAAATACTGATGAATGGAATCAGGGGTAACATTTGCAAAGGGTGCTAGCAGGGGATTAGGAAGCTCGGGATAGAGTGAATACATGTTTGGTGATCATCGACCACCCAGAAACCCGGCTAAAATTTCATATGAAAAATCGAGGTTCATCTTCCCGACCCGAGTAGTGAACTCGAAACTCCCTTGAGGACTTTGTTGGACATTGTTGTAGAATTCTGAGACTAGGTCGTAATTGATGGTCCTTTCGAGAGAGAGAAGAAAACCAAGATTGTAGTGTAGGACAATCTCCATGACTGATGGGCAATATTCAGTTAAGAAGGGGACATCTATTGAACGGCAGGGTAATAGTTTGAAGGTCCGTGCTTGGAAGGCCTGTTCACAGGCCGCATTCGGAAACCGGGAGCTAGAAGAGGGCTGTGGCCGTTTGGAAGGCCCAGATGCAGCAGGGGTTTTCCCCCTTGAGCTGTCGTCCCCAATCTCCTTGCCCTTAGAAGACTTTCTAAAGGGGGTTGAATTGGTCATACACATGATTTAATCAAGGAAGTGATCATACGGCAAGGAATTGATCATATAAGGTAACACCCAATCAAAAAGTTAGACATTAAATCAAAAGGAAATTTGATCATATGGTGAGAAAGGGGGTCACGACAAAAACAGAAGGGTCACAACAACACAGCAAGAACAAGAGCCAAAACATGGTTAGCTTCACAAACAAGCACTATAGACTGATTCGAATGAAAAACCAAAGCAAAAACTTACTTTGGTGCCATTGGAGTAGTTCTTGGAGATCGACAGCAGGAAGCTTGCGCGGAAGGATGCTCTCAGCACAAGAGATGGTCGCAGGGTGTTTCTGCGAGAGAGGAACACGCACAGGACTCTGAGAACCCTTCACACTCACGCTCACGCGAGGAAGAAGAACACACAGGAGGTCTTCTCGCACACACAGGGTCGCGCAAGAGGGGGGTTTTCGGCGCTAGGGTTCAGAAGTAAAGGGTTTCGGGAAGTTATTTGGTTGGTGGATCGGTCCACCAACCGTAATTTAATGCGTTTGAACGGATCACCATTCGATCTGATAGCGCCCAGACCGATCAGGCTATTGCCTGATCGGACTGACCAGTGCCTGATCGGTCGGGTGATCGATCAGGAGAGATCCTGATCGGTCGGCTGATCGATCAAGAGAGATCCTGATCAGTCGGCTGATCGATCAGGACACGATCAGTAGGCTCGGGCGGCTTACTGACCTCCTGATCGGTCCGTGGACCGGTCCCAGCAGGGTGCCAGATCGGTCNTTTAGTAACAATTGTTGTTACATAACTTTAAATGGCGTTCTTTATGGAATGGAACTTTGTGCAATGGCATCTACACGTTAGATTTATCCAGTGACGTTTTCAATATCGAAGTTAGCAACAAACGTGCTCGAATAGATAATCGAATAGACTCCTACACGTGGCACTGTCGTCTTGGCCATATAAGTAAGAAACGCATGACCGAATTACACCGATGTGGAATTTTGGAATCATTTGAACCCGGTTCATTTGATACATGCGAATCATGCTTAAAAGGCAAGATGACCAAATTACCCTTTTCCGGAAAAGGTAATCCAGTGGGAGAATTGCTTGGTCTAATACATACTGATGTATGTGGACCAATGTCAACTCTTGCACAAGGAGGCTATAGCTACTTCATCACCTTTATCGATGATCACTCACGATTCGGGTATGTGTTCTTGATGAAACACAAATCTGAAGCTTTTGAGAAATTCAAAGAGTTCAGAAATGAAGTAGAGAAACAACTTGGCAAAAGTATTAATACTTCGATCCGATCGGGGTGGTGAATACTGAGGTCAAGAGTTTCAGATTATCTTAGGGACAATGGGATCTATCCCAATGGACTCCGCCATTATACACCACAGCATAATGGTATATCTGAGAGGCGCAACCGAACCTTAATGGACATGGTTAGGTCTATGATGAATCAGCAACTCTTCCAAAATCCTTTTGGGGGCTATGCACTTAAGACAGCTGTTTACTTGCTAAACAGAGTCCCGACCAAGGTAGTCTCTACTACTCCATATGAGATTTGGAATAGTAAGAAACCTCACTTAACTCACCTTAAGATATGGGGTTGTCCTGCTTATGTGAAAGCGGGTTATATCAGACAAATTGGATGCTAAGTCTGATAAGTGTCTATTTATTGGATATCCTAAGGAAACGAAGGGTTACCAATTCTATCATCCCTTGGAGCAAAAGGTGTTTGTTTCAAGGCATGCTGTATTTCTAGAAAAGAATTTCTTTTACAAGAAACAGTGGGAGTGGGATTGAACTTGATGAAGTTCAAGAACTCCAATAGACATTACAGAGACACCTAGTCTAGGCCCACAACCAATAATTCATAGTGATGAGCTATCAGTTGAACCTAAAACTACACCACCTCTTCGTAGGTCTGATAGGACACGCAACATTCCAGAGAGATACGGATTTCTCGTAAGTGGAATCGAACGACGTGTTACTCATAAGCGATGATGAACCTATCAGTTATGAAGATGTCTGAAAAGTTCAGAAAGGGACAAATGGCTTGAAGCCATGAAGTCCGGAAATGGATTCCATGTACGAAAACCAAGTATGGGACTTGGTTAACCCACCTGAAGGGATTAGCCCGTAGGGTGCAAGTGGGTTTTCAAGAAGAAAACCGACATGGAAGGTAATGTTGTTACCTTTAAGGCTAGATTAGTGGCAAAGGATATCGTCAGAAATAAAGAATTTTTATGACGAAACCTATTCGCAGTAGCTAGCTTAAATCCATTCGGATGCTCCTAGCCATAGCAGCTCATTATGATTATGAGATATGGCAAATGGATGTGAAAACAGCCTTCCTTAACGGAAACCTGCTTGAGGATGTGTACATGATACACCTGAGGTTTCACATCTTTGATAAAACCAAAGTATGCAAGCTCGACGATCCATATATGGACTGAAGCAAGCATCAAGGAGCTAGAACATCCGTTTTGATGAGACAATCAAAGAGTTTCATTTCTCACAAAATCCTGACGAACCTTGTGTGTACAAGAAGGTTAGTGGGAGTGCAGTCGTATTCCTAGTATTATATGTCGATGACATCTTACTTATAGGAAATGATATATCAGTCTTACAGACAGTTAAAATTTGGTTGTCCAAAACTTTCTCCATGAAAGACCTGGGAGAAGCAACCTATATCCTTGGGATTAGAATCTATGGAGATAGATCAAAACGGTTGCTTAGTCTTTCGCAGTCTACATATATAGACCGAGTGCTAAAAAGGTTTAGCATGTCGGAATCCAAGAAAGGTTACCTTCCCATCAGGCATGGGATCAACCTTTCAAAGTCTATGTGTCCGCGCACAGAAGACGAGAGGATTTGCATGAATAAGATTCCCTATGCATCCGCAATAGGATCTATCATGTATGCTATGTTATGTACAAGGCCCGATGTATCGTATGGTTTGAGCGTCACAAGCAGATACCAGTCGGATCCGGGAATGGATCATTGGGCGGGTGTAAAGACAATCCTTAAGTACTTAAGAAGAACTAAGGATGTGTTCCTAATATATGGAGAAGGAGATATGGTAATACGTGGGTATTCAGATGCCAGTTTCCAGACAGATAAGGATGACTCCAAATCGCAGTCTGGATACGTATTTACTTTGAATGGAGGCGCAGTAAGTTGGAAAAGTTTCAAACAAGACACCGTAGCGGATTCTACCACAGAAGCAGAATATATCGTAGCTTCTGAAGCAGCAAAGGAAGCAGTTTGGATCAAGAAGTTTGTCTCAGAACTTGGTGTGGTTCCAACCATTGATGAAGCAGTGCCGGTTTACTGCGACAACAATGGAGCTATTGCACAAGCGAAGGAACCAAGGTCTCATCAGCGATCCAAACACGTGCTTCGACGCTATCATCTGATCAGAGAGATTATAAGTAGGAATGACATACAAATTGAGAGGGTTCCCACTGAAAGGAATATAGCGGATCCTTTAACTAAGACCTTGCCTCAAAGCAAGTTTGAGGGACATGTTAGAGCCTATGGTATTGGATACCATAGCGATTGGCATTAGGCCAAGTGGGAGTTTGTTAGTGATATGAGAGAAGTGTCCTAAGGCAATCGCCTTATGATGTAAACATTTATATTAATAAATGATAATTCACTATTTGAGTATACATGTTTTGTGTATTTGATTGGGATCTTAAACTCATCTACTGAATGTCCGCAATACAACTCACAGCATAAGAGAATTTGTGATGGGATCACAACTAGTGATTATCTCTAATGTGCAATTGTGAAGTATTGAAATTATCCCTAGTCGATGAATTGATAAAAACGGACACTATCAATTCTGTTGAGACTAGCATGGGTTATTCTCTAATCAGCTGATTTTCACTGGATGGTGACATTGGGATGTCCGGAGATAAACATGGATGCTAGTTAAGGGAACTAGTTCATTGGAGTGACTAGCTGTAAAACTTCATATGGTTATCTATAAAGATATGTCAATGAAGTTCTTACTGCAGCTTAAGTACGATGTTCCTTTGACTTGCGGTGTTCAAGTCATCTTGGTCATGGAGACTTATACTTTAACATCTTAAGCAAGCTTCTCCAAGGAGGTGTGGACCCAGGATGATTGGGTATGAGCCGAAGTGCCCGAAGATGTTTGAACAGCCTACAAAGGATTCACCACTCCTTGCGAGGAGATGTATACCCAGGCCTATCGTCGGATTGTTACTCAAAACCTCTGGCCAGAGTATATCATGTTAAGAGTGCGAGTGTCATAAATACATGAGAGTAATTAGAAATCCAAAGGACAAGAAAGACATTACTTGGGCTAGGTGTGACGTAGTCAGCCTAGTTGGGACTGACACATATAGACCGTGTCCTGAACCAAGTGGGTATAAGATGGTGAAGGGAATGGGGCACGATTCATTAGAGCTGCTGAAGGGTTTCAGAATAATTTCTTCTGAGGTCAAACCGTTGATCTTTCGATTAATTGGGGATCATGATGTACTACTAGGTGCCACTCATGATCGTTCTATAATTAGTTGATTATAGACGGCCAACATAAATCGAAAGCCTATTTAGTCACACGCACTACGAGTAATCCGAGGGATTTAAAACGAGTTGAAAATTGGATTTTCCGATCAAGAGAAATAAGTCGAATCTGAGTTAGTCAGAGGCGCAATGGAAGCTAAAAATGGCTAAGTCTTTTGAAGGCTTATTGGGCGAATTAAATGAGTTTAATTCGCGACCGGTTCGGGTTGGTTTGGCCGGCCAAAGAGGGTGCTAACCCTCCTTGTGGTGACCGGCCATTAAAGGGAATTAAATCAATTTATTTGGTTTAATTAATGAAATAAATCTAGTGTGATTTGTTTTATAAATTATGGATAAATAAATTTGTATAAAGAAATTTATATAAATAAATTTGTAGAAATTTATTCTTTTTATGGAAGTTAAAATAATCCATGAATTGGTTTATTTTAATTTTATAAAATCAATTAAGAATTCATTTTTCCATAATAAGAAAGTTTATAAATTTCTTATAAAATTTATTTCATAATTTAAAGAGAAGAAGAATTTGTTTTATTATAAATTAGTTATAATAAGACTCGGCTTAAACGGAATAATTAATAAGAGAATTTATAAGATAAATTTCTTATAACTAATTCCGTTAAGAGGGAGACTTAGCAAAGGAGTTGCTACTATATAAAGGAACCAAAGGCAAGCCCTTATTCCCAATCAACTAATCAAGTTGTGAAGAGCTCTCCCTCTCTCTCTCTTCTCTTCTCCCTCCCCTCTCCTCCCTTAGGGTCGGCGCCCACTTGGTGACCTAGGGCCGGCGCCCTTCCTCCATCTAGGGCCGGCGCACCTCATCCACTTCCTTGGGTTGTGGCGTGAGCATTCAAGAAGAAGGAGAACCCGAACAAGAAGAAGAAAAAGCGGATAGCGACTCCTCTCTTCTCGGAATTCGATTCCGTTACTTCGTTGGTTAGTTTCCTAATTCCTCTCTTGATCTTCTTTGTTGTGCCTATAGAGAATCTAGTAGTTCTCGTCGGCACAAAACTCGTGACTTTACGAAGTCATCCCGAAGAGAACTCGGCGTGGACACGAATAGAGGCGGAGCTTCCAAGGGACGCTACGGTTGGATCTCGTCCCTTACTTCGAGTTACGAGAGGTATAATGTAAATTAGTTTACTTTTCCGCAAAGTTTTATTTTATGATTATGTCAACACACCATAAGGTTGCATGCTAGATACGAAGTTAAAATAATTTAGGAAATTATTTTATGCAAATTCTTCCGTTGCACGTAAAAATTTAAAATTTTACGAACTCGTATCCTTGTCGACATGCACCCGGTCCCAACAGTCACCTCTTTCTTTACAACATCCAAAATAAGTGGGTTTAGTCTCCTTTGTGGCTGCCTCACTGGTTTGACATTATCTTCCAAAAATACCCTGTGCATGCAGATAGCTGGGCTGATACCTGGTATATCTGATAAAGTCCACCCAATCTCCTTTTTGTAGTGCCTCAGGACTTGCAGTAATTTCTCTTCTTGTTCTGTCTCTAAATGCTGTGCAATAATAACAGGGAAAGTCTGCTCCTCTCCTAGATATGCGTACTTCAAATGACCTGGTAATGGCTTCAGTTCACTTTGGTCCTCTTCAGTAGAAATAAGTGGTCCCTGGGGCTTAGTGCAATCCCCTACACTTTGAATATCAAGAAAAATAGATGATCCTTGGGGCTCTGTGCAATCCCCTACACCTAAAAAAATATCTCCAGCTGGAAATGCATCTGAAATGTCTTCTGAAAAATCCTCAGTATCAGCAGTCAATACTCTCTCAGCCTCCTCTAAATCAATAGCTCCCCCAGAAAAATCCTCCAGAATTCCCTCAGCCTCTAACTCTGTCTGTGCCAGCTCCTCTAAAATATCCATGCTCATGATAGAGTGATCCTCTCTCGGATGCTTCATAGTATCGAAAAGGCTGAACTATACCACCGTGTCTCCAATTTCCATAGAAAGTGTCCCGGCATGTACATCAATCTTCGTTCTGGCTGTCTTCAGAAAAGGCCTGCCTAAGATAAGTGGAGAACGGTGTGCCAAGTAATCTCCCTCCATATCCAAAATATAGAAATCAGCAGGAAATATCAGCTCCTTTACCTTCACCAAAACATCTTCAATCATACCTGCTGGGTGGGTCTGACTCCTGTCTGCTAGCTGTATCACCACTCCAGTGGGCTGTAAAGGGCCTATGTCAAGCATCTGAAAAACTGACATGGGCATCACGTTTATAGAAGCTCCTAGATCTAACATAGCATCATGGAATACTGTGCTCCCAATCTCGCAAGAAACAGTAAATACCCCTGGGTCTTCACATTTCTGAGGAATAGTGTGGATAAGTGCTGAGATGTTCTTCCCAAAGCTGACCAACTCATTTTCCTTGAGTTTCTTTTTATGAATACAGAGATCCTTCAAAAACTTAGCATACTTTGGAATTTGCTTGATCATGGTCAACAAAGGTACATTGATCTCCACCTTGCTAAATAGTTCCACTAACTCATTAAATTCCTTGGCCTTCTCCTCCTCCACTTGCTTTTTGGCATGTGTTCTCTGCTGTGGAAAGGGTAAAGGAACCCTAAAATCATCAATTTTGGCCGGAGGTGGAGATGTAGATGCTGAATTCTGCTGTGCTGTCCCCTGCGAAGTGGCTGCTGTAAAATCGGCCTCGGCACTGTTTTCTTCTCCGTTTGCCACCAAATTTGGAGGGTTGCTTGAGGACTGAGTTGGGAACGGGCTAGGGGTGGAATCAGCTGAATTTGAACTCATTTCATTGCTATTTTGGGCCGGAATTGGAGAAGCTGTCCGGTCTCCTAAAAATTCTGCTCTTGGACTCTTAGGAGATGTTGCAACCTTCCCACTTCTCAAAGTTATAGCACTAACATTCCCTTTGGGATTAGGAACAGTTTGGGAAGGGAGTTGATTTGATCCTTGAGCTTGATTTTGGTTAATTCCACTAGCCAATTGCCCCATTTGTCTCTCAACGTTTTGATTGTGTAGTTGTTGTTGTTGTTGCCAAGCTTGTTGTTGTTGTTGCCAAGCTTGTTGCTGCTGTTGTGTTTGTACAACTTGTTGTAGCATCTCCATCATTTGTTGATTCTGAGCATTTCCTCCACTTGAACTCCCATAACCTCCTTGATTAGAATAGCTCCTTGATTGACCTTGAAAAGATGAATTAGTTGGCTGAAATTGTGGAGCTTGCTGATTCTGTTGAAAACCATGCTGTTGGGGCTGATTAAAGGACTGATTAAATTGCTAAGATGCTTGAAAACCTTGCTGGGAGTTGTAGGGATGAAAGTTCTGATTTTGAGATGGAAAATTAGGTGGTGAGGGCTGAAAACTCTGATTTTGAAACCCTTGACCGTAGGGCTGGAAATTCTGATTCAAGGGCTGTGTGGGCTGAAAATTTTGTTGGTTTTGAGCTGGGAAAGCTGGGAATGATTGAAATCCTTGCTGCCCTTGATAAGGTTGCTGGAATTGAGGTTCAAATGGCTGAAATTGTTGCTGAAAATGTTGAGAATTAGGCTGAAACGGGGGCTGAAAATTTTGGTTTGATTGCTGAAAAGTTGGCTGATTGTTTTGAGTTTGTTGGGGCTGCTGGAAATTAGGTTGAGGCTGCTGTGAAGACTGACTTTGAGGCTCTTGTTGGCAGAAAGCATTCTCATACCTCAAGTTAGGATGATTCCTCCAACCGGGGTTATAAGTAGAGGAATATGGATTGTTTCTTGCTTGGAATTGTCCTCTCACTAAGGCCGCTACTGTCTCGTCCTGTTGGAGGGTAGGGCATGAGTCTGAAGTGTGCTCCAGACTAGACCAAATGCCAGACACACTTATCACTTGACTAGAGGGTGGAGGTACTGAAGGAGTCGAACTAAGTCTTTCCATTTTTAATTCCATTTGCTTAAAAGCTGAGGTGAGCTCCATCAATGCATTCTTAACCTCCTTCTGATCAGTAGGAACTCCCTAAATTTCACCCACTCCTCTGGTGGTCAAGGCTCTGCCTCCAAATTGTTGGGAATTCTCAGCCATATTAGAAATTAACTCCCTAGCTTGCATTGGTGACTTGTTCACTAGGGCCCCTCCAGCTGCAGCATCTATCAGGACTCTATCCATCTGCAGCAGTCCCTCATAAAAATATTGAATCAATAATTGCTCACTGATTTGATGCTGGGGGCAACTTGAACACAACTTGTTAAATCTTTCCCAGTAATCATATAGTGTTTCGCCCACCACTTGCTGAATCCCACAGATACTTTTTCTGATTATAGCTGTGCGGGAAGCTGGGAAATACTTCTCCAAAAATGCCTTCTTCATAGCGATCCAACTAGACACATGTCCTGTAGGCAGATAATAGAACCAGTCTTTGGCTGCTCCTGTCAATGTGAAGGGGAAGGCTCTCAGCTTGATGTCTTCTTCAGAAATGCCCTGAGGCTTCATAGTAGAGCACACCACATGGAAATCGTGCAAGTGTCTGTTTGGATCCTCCCCAGATAAACCCTGAAACTTTGGCAACAAATTAATAAGTCCAGATCTTAACTCAAAACTTTCCCCCAGCTCTGGATAAGCTATGCTGGAGTACTGAAATGCAGCATCCGGTCCTGCGAGCTCCTTCATGGTTCTCTGGTGGTCTGCCATGTCAATGCCTGAGTGAGTGGAGATAGTCTGAATAGGAGGGATATCTGTAGTCTCAGAAAGAATGGCCTGGCTCCTCCTGACTCTGAAAGTCCTCTCAATCTCAGGATCGAAATCTTCTAATTCAGCACCTAAAGACCTGGTCATACAAACAAAATAAATCGCAGTAAAAGTGGATAAAGAGATAAAACAAATAGAATCAACTCAAAAGATATAACAATAAGCACAAAAATAAATCAAGAATGATATGAAATAAGTGCACAAGCAAAAATCAAGCAATTCAACTAGTATTTTCCCCGGCAACGATGCCAAAAATTTGACAGGCCCAAACTATGTGTCACGAATGTGGGCCTCAAATTTAGATATTTATAAATGAATGCTGGAAACCCTTTTACAATCAAAAGTATGAAAATGTAATATAGGGGCCACAGGTCGTATTTTTCTCGAGGACTAGTCAATATAATTTGATTCGCGCTTGGTTTATGTCGTTTATGTTTTGGGGTTTCAAGGAAACAATTTGGTTTTTGGTTGTAAATAAAAGTGAAATTGCAATGGAAAAATAAAAACCTTGATTTAATAAACTAAACAAGAAATTGGCACTAAGAATTCAACTAATGGAAACCTAAGTAAACACTTACCATATTTTTTATGGGAAATCGGTTTCTGTTTGCAACAAACCAAAAGAAATGCCAAGCAATGAAGTAAAAGCAGTTATGGAGTTTTCGAAAACAAACCAGCTTGACACAAGGAAACACATGCAAAATTCAGAAATTGAACAAGTATCAATGAAAAACTTGGCAAGCTGACCGAATGCAATTTAGCAAGCAGCTATCAATGAAAGACTTTGCAGGAGTAGATGAAGATTTCAGCTCACAGACTGATCCATAAAAGCACCCTAAATTCAGAAGTGAAATGCAAGAAAACAGGTATGAAATACAAGCAAAACAGAATTGTGTGCAGAAATTCAGATTCACTAACACTGATCAAACAAACCAAATGAATGTGCAAAAGAACTAAGCTAATCACATGCAAAGTAAGCAATTGAATGCAGCGCACACTAAAGCAAACCAAACTTTCAGAAGCTACACGAGCAGGCAGAATTGCTACTCACCAACAGAAGATCAAATTGGTAAGCAAAACAAAACTGGCACGCAGCAGGTAACTTCACTTAAATGCTATGCTATCTAGCAAACTATCTAATGCGAGATCAATAATCAACAACTAAACAGCTAGGACACAATTCAGAAAGCAAGAATTCTGAGACAAACTCAGAACTGAAAAGAAATTTCAGCAAACAAGTTGGCACGCAGCACTTGGAATTGGCACGCAAGACATAAAACTAAAGCAAACTGGAATTTAACTTAATCTATCACTAAACAAGTTCCTAGTTAACTTAACTCGAAGATTAAAATCCTAATTAAGCTCAAACAATTCAGAATTACAAACTAAGTTGCTAAAAACTGGAAATTTCAGAAAACGGGATAGAATTCGACTAAACTGAAATCTACAGCTAAAACAATGAAATTAACTAGCTAAACTACTCCTCAACCCTTCCTCAGCTCAAGAAATTCTTGGTTGTCAATCAAGAACTGGCTTCGAACCCCTAGGCTCAGCAAATCAGTGGACAATCAATTCTAAAGTTGATTCTGCATCGAATCTGCGCTTGCTGGAATTTTCAATCCGATTCACTTCATCTCAATTGGTGGAGCTGCGATGACGATTTGGGAAGCTTCTGAGATCACTTGAGAACCCCTACAAATGATTCAGAAGCTTTGAAATGGCTGTGGAAGAGAAAAAGGTGGTCGGACTGAGGACTGCCGAAACCCTCAAGCAATCCTCTGTTCCAGCGCAAATGAGCAGAATTCTTCAAACATTGATCACCAAAGACTTGATTCTCGATCTGGAAAGGAAGCTGAGTGGTCAAGCCTTCTTGGATGATGAATTTTGCTAAGAACACGAAGAACAAACGAAGAACGTAGAAGACGGCGAAGACGCGACGAAGGGTAAGCTGCGCAATTTTTTTCCTTAAGTAATAACCAATGGACGGCTCAGATTTATTTGCTTCAATCCAATGGCTGATCTTGGTCTGATTTGAGCCAAACTTTTATGATGATGATCTGGGGTCAGGATCTGCCTTGTGGTAGCTCGGATCCTCCAGATGTGCAACGGATGGTCCAGATCAACTCTATCTGTGAATGGACGCTCTAGAGCCCTCCTTGCTTGATCCAACGGTTGATTTAGCTCTGATTGGAATGAAACCTTCAGATCTTGATCATAGAGCTTGATCAACCCTAACCCTGGCTCGGATTGCTTCAGATCATCCCGGATGGCTCAGATCTAGCCTCTCTTGAATCGGACGGCCCGGATTAATCGTAGGCTTGATAATTCGATCCGGTTCACATCCGACTCAGGTTTGACCCAGTATGCCCTAGGTCCAGGATCCTTTCATGCCTACAAAAATATATCAGAAAATTAGTGGCCAAATAATCCAAAAATTGTGTAATTTTGCAATTAAACCAAAATAAGATAAAGTTCCAAAACCTAGGGTAAAATCACAATTTTAGCAATAAAAACATAAGTCAAACATGGATTTAAGCAATTAAAATAATCAACAAAATGGTATCTATCACTAGTCATTTTGAATGATAAGTGTGTGCTTTTCTTCTTCCCTTCCTCTCTTCTTCCTCTCCTCCCTCTTGGCCAAAACACTATTGTAGGGTTCTTGGTGTTCTGCGAGCAACCTCAAGTTGCTAGCACAACTAAGGTAGTTCTCCCGAAGTCGAGAGATTGTGTCCGTGTGGATACGAATAGAGGCACGGACGCTTGAACGTGCAAGAGATCCGGCGCATCTTGGACGAGCGGGATAAGCAAAGGGCACGCTCCAAAGGTATACACTTTAGATAGATTTATTAGATAGATGAACTTCATACGAGTTTTTCTTTCGCAAGGATCGCTCAAGGGTTCTTGTTTCCGCTACGTTTTGTGTTTTGGTGGCAGGAGAACCCAACACTATCATCTCACCTCCACCCAATACTATGTTGTTCAAATTTCAGTTAAATCGTTTCAGTCCTTAGTCTAACCAGTCCTAGGTCTAAGCATGATAATTTGCAGAAATAAATAAACAATCAAGCATGCAATTTAAATTAAGAAAAAAAATTATCTAATTATAAAAATTATTTTTAAAATGGCTCCCCCTGGACTAAAGCCACGGTAATGATTGGGCAAGATGTGAATCTTGTCCTTGGGGATCCAATACTGGTTTGGTCCAGCTTGGTAGTTCAAGCAAAGTTTGGGTACCCATGCTTGAACTTTGGGTCTAGATTGGTTCAATACAGCATAGTATGACAGTTGTCTCGACTTGGTTCGATACCCTAACCCAGATCGATTTAGAACGGACTTCTGTTTTCCAAGGATCATGTCAAGACCCTTGGAACCCGAAGTAAATCATTCTAAAGCCGCTCTAAGGTCCTTGACTTGAGTTTTCAAGGAGGAGTTCTCTTTCTCAAGCTTTTCAACTTGAGTAGAGGTTCCTTCTTGAACCTTCTCGGTCAAGGATCTAGAGTCAGCTCCCTCTTTCAGGAGTTTTACTTCCTGTCGGAGGGATTCGACTCAGATTTTGGCTTTCGCCAAGTTACGAGATAAGTAAGCAATTAACTTTGATAATTCAATTTCAGAATAACCACTTACCGTTATTTTGCCATTCTCTGAAATTGTGAGCCTTCCGTCGTCCGACTCCGATTCCGATCCGGTGTCAATGTCTTCCGAAGCAGTTAAGGTGAGAAGGTTTGACTGTGGGGCCTCTTCTTCTTCGGAGGAGGAGGATTCGTCCCACATGACTTGAAGAGCCTTCTTCCTTCGAGTCTTCTTGGCTTCTTTTAGATTAGGGCACTCCGATTTGTAGTGTCCCTTCTTGTTGCATTCATAGCAAGTCACATTTGGTTTGGTCTTTGAAGTTGAAGGTTCAACTGGATCTTCCTTTCTTCGGCTGGCTTTCCTTCTGTTGGTCTGATGCTTCAGCTCCTTGTAGTAGTCCCAAGCTAGCCGAACCAACTTGGGTCAATCCCCTTCACTATCTTCTGAGTCTAAGTCTAAGTCAGACTCGGGTGCAGGTTGAGGCTTCTTCTTGGCTACCTTTCCTTGCGTCTTTCCTGCAAGAAAAGCAATACCTTTCTCGGCCAAAATGCAGTTAGTCTGTTCGTGTTATTCTAATTCTGAAAATAATTTATCTAATTTAATTTTAGAAAGATCCCTAGAAACCTTGTAAACATCTACCATAGATGCCCACAGAGTATTTCTTGAGAAACCATTTAGGGTATACCTGATAAGGTCACAGTTTTCTACCTTGTGACCGATTGTCTGCAAGCCGTTCATCAACTCCTGGATTCTGGCGTGGAGTTGTGCTGCTGATTCACCTTCATTCATCTTTATAGTGTTAGAGTTTATTCAGCAGCAGATCCCTTTTGCTAATTCTGGTGTCGGAGGTACCTTCGTGCAGTTCAATTAGTTTGCTCCAGAGTTCTTTAGCACTATTGAAGGGACCCACCCTGTTCAATTCTTCCTTGGTTAATCCACACTGCAACGTTTGAGTTGCCTTTGCATTAGCCTCGATCTTTTCCTTCAGCGAGACGTCCCATTCTGTGTAGTGTTGTGACACTCCTTCAGCATTCTTGGGGATTTCAAGACCAGATCGGATTATAATCCACATATCCACCTGAGTTTTCAGGTGGACTTCCATCCGACTCTTCCAGTAGGAGAAATCTTCTCCACTGAAGAGTGGTGGTCTGGCTGTGCTGAAACCCTCTTGCATGGCCATAATAATTTCTGAAATAAAACAAAAATAAAGAAACTCTATCCCAAGACTTGGTCTTGGATTAGTAGTGCGGGAAAAAATTAATTGAAAAAAAATGATCGAGTGGTGTTGCACCAACCTCGATTAACGAGAAAAATTCGAAAAAGAAATTAAAATAATTTCGTAAAAATCTGAAAAATAATCTCAAATTGGTGGTTGCACCAAATTTGAGTCACCCGCTCTGATACCACTTGTTGGATCGAAGAAAACGATAGAGGGGGGGGTGAATATTGTTCGGAAAATTTTTCAGACAGTTAAAGAATATGCGCAGCGGAAAGAAATAAAGTACATAAGAACACAAGTTAATTTTTTTACTTGGTTCGGAGTCGCGGTCGGCTCCTACTCCAAGGCCCACGATCCTTGACCATTTACTTTGGGCAATTCTATATTCGAAAAGATTTTTACAGATTGATCGTACAGATATAGAATTTGAAAAACTAAATCACAACACTTTCATAAACTGAAAAGTTACCGACACCCGAGATGGATCGAATTCCAGAGCAGAGGGTCGTCGGCGGTGCTAAAATCTCGAAATTGAACTTTGCCGGGGCGCAGCGCTTGAGCGAAAGTGTTTGGAGCGTTGGAAAGAATAGATGTCGAAGCCTTGGGGGTGAGCCCCCTTTTATAGTGCTCATACGGGCGCCTATGACATTTGGAGCGCCTAACACGTGGCCTTGCCTGTGAGAATCCTTATTCGCGGGCTCGGTCAGCGCTTATCCACCTCCACTTGGGCGCCTGAGCTGATGGGGGCGCCCGTGACCTCACGGGCGCCTGATCCGCCTTGGTCCAGTGGCTTCACAACTATGTTTTGGGTTTTGCCTTCACTCTTGTGCGCCCGTATCCTTACGGGCGCCCGAGCTCATTCGGGCGCCCGAGTCCATTCGAGCGCCTAGGCCCAGTGAAGTACCTCACATGCAGACGACCAGTCCTTCGACCCTGCAACTAAGGTTAGTACCAAAAACACAACAAGTATTAATTACAGTCGTAGCTGTCTTGGTTATGACTTCAGGTCTCCCAAATTGAACCCTAGGTCGAACTGACGCCTACTGTTCCCTCGACGGGGAACGCGCCCTCACATACTCCTCTCAGGAGAGTTTACCTTTTGCCAACCGGCTCCTCCGGTTGGACTTTTGCCCAATCCACCTGACCAGGTCTTCGTGCCCAACATCCGATCAGGTCTTCTTGCCCAACTTCCAGTCAGGTCTTCGGTGCCCAGCCCCTTGCCAGGACTTCTTTGCCTGACTTCCGGTCAGGTCTTCTTGCCCAGCCCTTGACCAGGACTTCTTTACCCAGCCCTTTGCCAAGACTTCTTGCCTAGTGTACCTTGGACTTCATCCTGCACACTCAGTGAACAAGTTAGATCACAATAACATCTTAACTTCTGAACCCTTTGCCATTATCAAAACCCAAGTTTGACTTAGGTGCTGCCTGCACCAACATGTAGTGTCTTGATACTTTTCCCTCGATGTTTCTCCACATCAGCCTTGAATTCTTTGAACTTATCAAAGCATTCAGACTTGTGGCGCATCAGGTAAATGTATCCATACCATGAATAATCGTCAATAAAAGTGACGAAATATTCATAGCCACCTCTAGCCTGGATGGATATAGGACCACACAAATCAGAATGAATCAGTTCTAGCATATCTTTGGCCCTATACCCCTTAGCCTTGAAAGGCCTCTTGGTCATCTTACCTTCCAAGCAAGACTCACAGGTTGGGATGTCTTCCACCACCAATGAACCCAAGAGCCCATCGGCTATCAACCTCTGAATCTTACTAAGGTTAATGTGACCAAGCCTAAGGTGCCAAAGATATGTTTGATTCATCTTAGAAGGCTCATTTCTCTTACTTAGGTTAGATGATGAGCTATTAATTTCTATTTGCATCGTGCGAGTCTTTGGTTCTAGAGTGTACAGATTATCAACCATAGTACCCGAACAGATAATCTCTCTATTTCTCTTTATAACAACTATGTTATTAAAAGCAATAGAATATTCATCCTTTATTAATTTAGAAACTGAAATCAAATTCTTTCAAAACAAGGGTACATATAAGCAATCTCTCAAAACCAACAATTTATTTCTCTCAAAAGACAAATAAAAATCTCCCACTGCAACTCCTGCCACCGCCATAGCATTGCTCATATAGACCATGATTACCCTATCAGCCAGTCGTCGTGCCATCACCTCGTCCGTGTTGGTGCAGGAAGCACCATATCAAACCTTGTTTTGATATTGGCAAAGGGTTCAAAGTTAAGTATTATTGGTGATCTAACAATGTTACTCAAGTGTGCAGGAAAAGTCCTAGCGAAGGGCTGCTAGGCACCTGGCGAAGGGCTGCCAGGAAACAAAGTCCTAGCGAAGGGCTGCTAGGCACCTGGCGAAGGGCTGCCAGGAAACAAAGTCCTAGCGAAGGACTGCTAGGCACCTGGCGAAGGGCTGCCAGGAAACAAAGCCCTAGCGAAGGACTGCTAGGCACCTGGTGAAGGAATGCCAGGATACAAAGCCCTAGCGAAGGACTGCTAGGCACTGGCGAAGGAATGCCAGGGTACAAAGCCCTAGCGAAGGACTGCTAGGCACTGGCGAAGGAATGCCAGGGTACAAAGCCCTAGCGAAGGACTGCTAGGCACCAGGTGAAGGACAGCTTGGGACTGAAGCCCTAGCGAAGGACTGCTAGGCATCGGGCGAAGGACAGCTCGGTATCCAAGACGTGGCAAAGGACCGCTAGGCAAAAGTCCAACCAAAGGAGTGGTTGGCATCAGGTACATTCTCCCGAGAGGAGTAGGTGAGGACGCGTTCCCCGTCGAGAGGAAACAGTAGGCGTCGGTTCGACCTAGGGCTCCTTTTTGGAGGCTCAAAGTCAGAACCAAGACAGCTAAGGCTGTATAAACTAACACATTATTATTTTATGTTGTTTTGGACTAACCCTGGATGCAGGACCAAAGGAACGAGTGTCTGCAGCTCAGAGAGCCTCAAAGGAGTGAGACAGTGGCTGAGTAGGGCGCCCGGAATGTCCCGGGCGACCCCAAGGTGCATACAAAACAATGTAAGTAAGGAAGGCTTCGAACAGCTGCTGGGCGGGGCGCCCCCGTGCTCCCGGGTGCCCCCGCTGCTCCCGGGCGCCCCCAGCGCTCCGAGCGCCCCCAGCGCTCCGAGCGCCCCCAATAGCAAACCATCGAAGTAGAAGCCAGCGAAGCCAAGGGATAAGGTTTGACCCGGTCAACCCGGGCGCCCCCATCGTCCCGGGCGCCCCGGTCAAGATCTGATCCCGAGTTTAAAGGGATCAGAAGCTGACCGAGACCGAGACAGATCGAGTGACACGTGGGGGGCGACCCCGAAGTTCCGGGCGCCCCCAGGGCCTATAAAAGGGCCCTCGACTCCAGGCTTCAGAATATCACATCTTCCAACGCTGTAACGTTCTTCTGCTCCTGCGCTTCGCTCCAGAAACCTTCCAACTCGACACGAAAGCGCCGACGACATCCCTTTGCTCCGAGAAACATCCCATATCGGACGTCGGTAACGAAGAACTAATTTTTTATTTCCGTTATACTACTACTGTACTAGAACTGTAATCCTTTGTAAGAATCTTTGCGCGATTATAGAATTGCCCTCAGTAAACGGTCAACGACCGTGGGCCTTGGAGTAGGAGTCGACCCAGGCTCCGAACCAAGTAAAATCGATCGTGTCTCTGTGTGATTGTGTTTTCTTAATTTCCGCTGCGTATTTGTCTAAGTTTTTCCGAAAAACGTTAACGATATTCACCCCCCCCCCTCTATCGTCTCTCTCGATCCAACAAGTGGTATCAGAGCGGGGAAGCTCAAATTTGGTGCAACCACCAATTTGAGAGTCTTTCAGAATTTCAAAATTATTTTATCTTTTTTAATCTTTTCTCGTTAATCAAAGTGGTGCAACACCACTCGATCTTTATTTCAAATAAATAATATCTGTAGGTGTATTTTTGTACCATAAGTCAGAATTGATAAAACGAATAATTTTTGAAAATTTGTCATAAACTTTTTTTTATTTTAATATTTTTCTCGAAATTTGTGCTACTTTAATTCGAGCAAATTTTTTTTAACATTAAATTCTTACTTTGTCATTATTAATCAAAATTGACAAAATCAACATTTTCAAAAATTTGTCATAAATTATTTTTATTATTTTATTATTATTCTATCTCGAAAGTCGTGTAATATTTTTTTTGGGCTATTTTTTTCCTTCTCCCGCACTACTAATCCAAGACCAAGTCTTGGTACATTTCTGTTATTTCTTTTGTGTGCAAGGATTATTTTTAATGGTCAATCAAGAATGGAATAGCATTCGTCCACCGCTCTTCTTTGGTGAAAATTTCAACTCCTGGAGAAGTCAAATGGAATCCCACCTGAAGGCTAATATGGATTTATGATCGATAATCCAAACGGGGTTCAGATTCCCCACGGAAGATGGAACATCGATCGCTTGGGACAAATTGGACGAACCAACTCTGAGGAAGATCGAGACTGATGCTAAGGCAACAGAGATCATACAATGCGGTCTAACCAACGAACAACTCAAGCTAGTCGGTTCATTTGGATGTGCTAAAGAGATGTGGGAGAAGCTACTCAACCTACACGAAAAGAGCTCCGATATTGAGGTCTTTAAAGGAGAGATGTTCGAATCATCGGACGAATCAAATGAAGAAGAAGATTACCAAAGTTATCTTGCAGTCTCGGTCCAAGCACAGACAGCCGAGTCAGACTCGACACCCGACGTTGAAATCGAACCTGAGTCAGACGATGAGTTTTCTGAGGCAAAGTTGGTAACTAATTTTGAATCATTTTCTTCTAAATTAAGGTTAAATAATCAAGCTGATACTGCAATGGTCGAGGAAGGTATAGTTTTCATTGCAGGGAAAACTCCAAGAGAACTGCAAAAGTGGCCTCAACCAGTACCGGAGTCCAACTTAGACTCAATATTTGACGACAATGAAGGAGATCGAACCAAACTGTTCCGATTAGCTCGTGTTCACTACAAGATGATAAAGAAACAAAGAAGAATGACAACAAGTATCAAGGGGGAGATTCTCAACCGGGAATCAAAAGGTAAATTTTCAATACCTGAAAATCCAACATTTATCTCAAATAACGTGGTTAATTTGTATAAACCAAAGTTTTATTTCGATTATGATGTAACTTAGATCATTTTTTCTTGTTTGCTTTAATTGTATGTTGCTTTTATTTTAGTTATTTATTTTTGCTTAGAATTAGGACTGGTTAGATAAGGACTAAAACAGTTTAACTGAAATTTGAACAACATAGTATTGGGTGGAGGTGAGATGATAGTATGTTAGCGAAGCCATTTTGGCGGAACTAGCCGAAGCTACCGATCTAAGACCCAAACTAGTTAGACCAGAATTTATCAAAAAGTAATTTTGAAGATGAAATTTCACTAAAAGGCTTTGTCTAGGAAAGGGTTGATGATCCAATAAGGCTACGGCCAAAGAAGGCCTAGTGCCTCGCCAAGACCTGGAAGCCAATTTTTGAAATTCAAGTTACTTCTTGTCAAATTCAAATCTAACACAAATTTCAATTGATCTTAGACTCAACTACTTTTTCAAAAAAAAGCTAAAATTCATTAAAATGGTTTTCAAAGTTAATTCAGTTTTTCAAAATTAATTATGATTTTTCAAAGCAAAATCCTTACTTCTATTTTTGTCTCACAAAACCCATAAGGTTAACATGCTTGATCATGTAGAACTGGGTGAGACATCTAGGACCTAAAAGCATAATTCACTATCTTTTTAAATAAAAAATGTTTTCAAAAGTTATTCAAAATTATCTCTTTTTTTCAGTTTTCGGTACCATACTCTTTCAATTCTAATATTTTTTAATTTCATGTTAAATATCTCAATAGACTCGTTTTAAATATAATCTAGGGCTTGTTTGATTTAGTTATTGATTGGTCAAACATAGTCAACTTAGTCAAACTTGGTCAAAAAAGTCAACCCTAGTCAACATAGTCAAACTTGCTCAACACTGAAACCCCTTAAGGAACTTAGATAAAAGCGAGA
Source organism: Boesenbergia rotunda (assembly GCA_024364735.1). NCBI lineage: Eukaryota > Viridiplantae > Streptophyta > Magnoliopsida > Zingiberales > Zingiberaceae > Boesenbergia > Boesenbergia rotunda. The sequence continues at coordinate 9,087 of JAGFNQ010007319.1, read as the reverse complement.
CTGTGTCAGATCTAGGGGGAGATCAAATTAGAAGAAGCTCAAAAATACTATATTTCAAAATACCATTGTCATTTCAAATTTTGTTTTCGGGGCTTATTCTTTAAAAAATTCTCTTCATTCCAAATTGAATTTTATAAAATTATCTTCTTGAAAATTACCATACTTTTATTCAAAACTATTCTCTTGATTCTGATAAACCCTAAAGACACAAAGGAGGTCTACTTAATGATCTACAAGGACTCCTAGGATGTGTCAAATTTAGGGGGAGGCTGAATCAAAAGAAGAATTTCTAAAAAGTTTTTATTTATAATCATCTGTGTTGAAATTATTAGATAATTCCTTTGATCTGAACTGAACCCTAAAGGCTTAGAGGAAGAGTACTTGTGGTCAACAAGCTTCCCAGGACTGAGTCAAGTTTAGAGGGAGGTCAAAAGAATTATTTAATAACATATTTTCACGAACTATATCTTCAAAATCCTTGCTGAAAATTTAAGTCTTTCAAAATACCATTATTGTTGTGGCTTATGAAATTGTTTTTGAAATAATATTTACTTGGGTTAGAGAATTTCCAGGGCACTTAGAAAAATGTCCTTGTAGTCAACAAGGCTTCCTAGGATTGTGTCAAACTAGAAAAGAAACCTAGTCAAGTAAAATATTATATTTTTCAAAATCTAATACGTTCCAAAAATTACTTATATTTTTCAAAGTCTAATACGTTTCAAAAATTACTCATATTTTTCAAAGTCTAATACATTTCTAAAAGTACTTATGTGTTTCAAATCATAATCTCAAATGTACTTGAAAAATCTTTTTTAAGGAAAATCTTTCTAATACTTTCTTACAAATACAAAATATTTTTCAGAACTGCACAATACTCTTCAAAATGGATTTAATCTAGACATTTAAGCTTTTTTGCTATGCCTTCAAAAATTATACTAAGTATTTTTATATTTTCAAAACGCATAGGCTCTGATACACAAACCTTCTCCTTAAAACTTCTTTCAAAATATATTTTTCAAGAATTCTTTATTGATATTTGCCCAAGGGGGAGAGTAGAAAAAGTAATTCTTCCTTAAACTTTTTCCCTTTTCAAAGGAACTTTATTGAAAACTTCGAATTGCTCTTAACTTAGAATTTCCTTTGTGATACTCAGAAGTTTTTCAAAATACTTTTTTCAAAACTGAACTTATAAATGATCAAAAAAAATAAGGAGAAGAATTTCACATTAAGGGGGAGAAAAAGGAAATTTTGTTTAATTTTTTTAAAAAAGTGTTCCAAAAATTCTTAAGTGCATGTTTTTTTCCTAAGTAAAATTTTTCTTAGTAAACAAAATTTGTCTGAGTAAAAACTTTTTTAAAATTTTGGCAAATGTTTCTAAGTAAAATTTTTTGATGAAAAACTTGTCTAGAAATTTTTTAAATATTTTGTTTTTCAAAATACACAAAGTATTTCCAAGCAAATTCTTCTAAGTGTGCAAATTCTTTTTAATTTTTCCCAATTCTCAAAGTTGAATTTTTTTTGGAAAATTTGACTTCAAAATTTTTCCTAAGTAAAATTCTTTTTGCAAAGCCTTGTAAGTAAAAGTCATTTAACAAAATTTAGACTTGCAAAACCTTTCATAATGGAAAATTATCTAAGTGTAAAAAGTTTTAAAAATGCTTTTACTCTATTTTTGAAAAACACTTTGTCAAAAACATGAAGCACTTAGAAAAACTCAAAAATCCCTATTAGATACCTTGTTCACCCATGTTTATTTTTGATATATGTCAAAGGGGGAGGAAAGGTCAAAGTTAAGAGTTAAGTTAATTATTATTTTATAACATAATGATTCAGGGGGAGTATGACAAATTTTTTTTCTGTTCAAATTACATTGGTTTTAGACTATTCAGAATTGCTATGTTTGAATTGCTATGTTTTATTAGTCTTAACCTTCTTGATTAAAATGTTGTAATTTTTACTTAACTTTGAATTGTATTGCCATAAATCAAAAAGGGGGAGATTGTTGGTGCAGGAAGCACCATATCGAACCTTGTTTTGATATTGGCAAAGGGTTCAAAGTTAAGTATTATTGGTGATCTAACAATGTTACTCAAGTGTGCAGGAAAAGTCCTAGCGAAGGGCTGCCAGGAAACAAAGTCCTAGCGAAGGACTGCTAGGCACCTGGCGAAGGGCTGCCAGGAACAAAGTCCTAGCGAAGGGCTGCTAGGCACCTGGCGATGGGCTTCCAGGAAACAAAGTCCTAGCGAAGGACTGCTAGGCACCTGGTGAAGGGCTGCTAGGAAACAAAGCCCTAGCGAAGGACTGCTAGGCACCTGGCGAAGGAATGCCAGGATACAAAGTCCTAGCGAAGGACTGCTAGGCACTGGCGAAGGAATGACAGGGTACAAAGCCCTAGCGAAGGACTGCTAGGCACTGGCGAAGGAATGCCAGGGTACAAAGCCCTAGCGAAGGACTGCTAGGCACCAGGCGAAGGACAGCTTGGGACTGAAGCCCTAGCGAAGGGCTGCAAAGCATCGGGCGAAGGACAGCTCGGTATCCAAGACCTGGCAAAGGACCGCTAGGCAAAAGTCCAACCAAAGGAGCGGTTGGCATCAGGTACATTCTCCCGAGAGGAGTAGGTGAGGATGCGTTCCTCGTCGAGAGGGAACAGTAGGCGTCGGTTCGACCTAGGGCTCCTTTTTGGAGGCTCAAAGTCAGAACCAAGACAGCTAAGGCTGTATAAACTAACACATTATTATTTTATGTTGTTTTGGACTAACCCTGGATGCAGGACCAAAGGAACGAGTGTCTGCAGCTCAGAGAGCCTCAAAGGAGTGAGGCAGTGGCTGAGTAGGGCGCCCGGAGTGTCCCGGGCGCCCCCAAGGTGCATACAAAACAATGTAAGTAAGGAAGGCTTCGAACAGCTGCTGGGCGGGGCGCCCCCGTGCTCCCGGGCGCCCCCGCTATTCCCGGGCGCCCCCAATAGCAAACCATCGAAGCAGAAGCCAGCGAAGCCAAGGGATAAGGTTTGACCCGGTCAACCCGGGCGCCCCCAGCGTCCTGGGCGCCCCGGTCAAGATCTGATCCCAAGTTTAAAGGGATCAAAAGCTGACCGAGACCGAGACGGATCGAGTGACACGTGGGGGGGCGCCCCCGACGTTCTGGGCGCCCCCAGGGCCTATAAAAGAGCCCTCGACCCCGGGCTTCAGAATATCACATCTTCCAACGCTGTAACGTTCTTCTGCTCCTGCGCTTCGCTCCAGAAACCTTCCAACTCGACACGAAAGCGCCGACGACATCCCTCTGCTCCGAGAAACATCCCATATCGGACGTCGATAACGAAGAACTAATTTTTTATATCCGTTATACTACTACTGTACTAGAACTGTAATCCTTTGTAAGAATCTTTGCGCGATTATAGAATTGCCCTCAGTAAATGGTCAACGACCGTGGGCCTTGGAGTAGGAGTCGACCCAGGCTCCGAACCAAGTAAAATCGATCGTGTCTCTGTGTGATTGTGTTTTCTTAATTTTCGCTGCGTATTTGCTCTAAGTTTTTCCGAAAAACGTTAACGATATTCACCCCCCCCCCTCTATCGTCTCTCTCGATCCAACAGTCCACTCCTCCCTTCCTTATATGCAAGCCACCTTGAGGGATCTCCGAGCTGAGATGACTAGCTAATTATTTACATCATTGATCATATACTCCACGAAGGAGCGTACATAAAATCTAGATCAAATGTAAACAAAAAGCTCGGCTAAACATGTGTCGTATTTAATTACAATGATTAAATACTACCTATCCTCGTCAACCCCGAGGATTAATTAATTTAAAAAAATTGCATAAGCATTCCACACATCAAATATTTGGCCATGATAAGTTGGAATCCAGTGCCTGCAATACAAAGTTAACCTACGCACATCCACATATCATCCAACAAAATATAATGTATGAAAAATGCAAAAAAAAATAACCAATCCTAAACACACAAAATCGGAAATCTCATCTCTGATACTAATTGTTGGGTATGGCTTGGCGGGTTTCCCTAGCGAATACTTGGTTGTCCTTGAGAGACCTCTACATGTCTACGGATTAAAAATTAATCCAAATGGAGACCCGTCTCCCAACGACCATCTCGTCATCGTATCGTTCTACGAATTACAACTTCGCCAATCACAAAGATCGTGCCTTGTAATTCTCCAAACCGAACGACCGTGGAAGAGACGACGAGTAGATCAGTAGTTCTTGTGTTTATGGTCGGGGTCCAATTAGTTAATTATTAACCATGATAATTAATCAAAATAATTAACTTTCACACATGAAATGACAAAGCAAAGTAATAAGATATAAAAGAACATAAGGAGCTTAGGGAGAGATTATACCTTCCCTATTACCTCGTTGCTTTCTACCTTATGTCTCTCCCTTCCTGGACGTCGTGTGGGGGACAAGCTACCGAGAATCGAGATCACCAATGCACTCTAAAACCACCTTTCTTCTTCTTCCAAGCATGCACCATTAGACCCTAGCTGTTAGGGTTTCGGCCGGCACCTCCTTCTTCCTCTCCTCCTTGCGCCGTCGGTCTTCCAAGGACTCCAAGTCCCGCCGGCCACAAGGAACACACGGAGAGGAACTTGAGGTAGATGATGAATAAGAAAAGGAGGAAGGAAAGATCCTATCCTGCCTCCTCCACCCGCCGATTCCCTCAACTCACACAATCGGCGCTGCAAGGCTTTGCCGCCGATTCTCCACCTCCTCCTTGCTTGTCTCCGGTGCCAATTGTTAGTGATATGAGAGAAGTGTCCTAAGGCAATCGCCTTATGATTGTAAACATTTATTTTAATAAATGATAATTCACTATTTGAGTGTACATGTTTGTGTATTTGATTGGGATCTTAAACTCATCTACTGAATGTCCGCAACACAACTCACAGCATAAGAGAATTTGTGATGAGATCACAACTAGTGATTATCTCTAATGTGCAATTGTGAAGTATTGAAATTATCCCTAGTCGATGAATTGATAAAAACGGACACTATCAATTCTGTTGAGACTAGCATGGGTTATTCTCTAATCAGCTGATTCTCACTGGCTGGTGACATTGGGATGTCCGGAGATAAACATGGATGCTAGTTAAGGGAACTAGTTCATTGGAGTGACTAGCTGTGAGACTTCATATGGGAATCTACATGTAGATATGTCAATGAAGATCTTACTGCGGCTTAAGTGCGATGTTCCTTTGACTTGCGGTGTTCAAGTCATCTTGGTCATGGAGACTTATACTTTGACATCTTAAGCAAGCATCTCCAAGGAGGTGTGGACCCAGGATGATCGGGTATAAGCCGAAGTGCCCGAAGATGTTTGAACAGCCTACAAAGGATTCACCACTCCTTGCGAGGAGATGTATACCCAGGCCTATCGTCGGATTGTTACTCAAAGCCTCTGGCCAGAGCATATCATGTTAAGAGTGCGAGTCTCTTAAATACATGAGAGTAATTAGAAATCCAAAGGACGAGGAAGACACTACTTGGGCTAGGTGTGACGTAGTCAGCCTAGTGGGGACTGACACCATAGACCGTGTCCTGAACCAAGTGGGTATAAGGTGGTGAAGGGAATGAGGCACGATTCATTAGAGCTGCTGAAGGGTTTCAGAATAATTTCTTCTGGGGTCAAACCGTTGATCTTTCGATTAATTGGGGATCATGATGTACTACTAGGTGCCACTCATGATCGATCTATAATTAATGGGTTAATTATAGACGGCCAACATAAATCGAAAGCCTATTTAGTCACACGTAATACGAGTAATCCGAGGGATTTAAAACGAGTTGAAAATTGGATTTTCCGATCAAGAGAAACGAGTCGAATCTGAGTTAATCAGAGGCGCAATGGAAGCTAAAAATGGCTAAGTCTTTTGAAGGCTTTTTGGGCGAATTAAATGAGTTTAATTCGCGACCGGTTCGGGTTGGTTTGGCCGGCCAAAGGAGGTGCTAACCCTCCTTGTGGTGGCCGGCCATTAAAGGAGATTAAACCAATTTAATTGGTTTAATTAATAAAATAAATCTAGTGCGGTTTATTTTATAAATTATGGATAAATAAATTTGTATAAAGAAAATTTATATAAATAAATTTGTAGAAATTTATTCTTTTTATGGAAGTTAAAATAATCCATGAATTGGTTTATTTTAATTTTATAAAATCAATTATGAATTGATTTTATCATAATAAGAAAGTTTATAAATTTCTTATAAAAATTTATTCCGTAATTTAAAGAGAGAAAAGAATAAGTTTTATTATAAATTAGTTTATAATAAAGACTTGGTTTAAACGGAATAATTAGTTAAGAAAATTTATAGGATAAATTTCTTATAACTAATTCCGTTTAGAGAGAGACTTAGCAAAGAGTTGCTACTATATAAAGGAACCAAAGGCTAGCCCTTTAGATCAATCAATTAATCAAGAGATTAATTAGAGCTCTCCCTCTCTCTCTTTTATTCTCTTCTCTCCTCATCTTCTTCTCCTTCACATTAGGGCCGGCACCCCATCCTTGTGGATTAGGGCCGGCGCACACAACCATCATCCAAGGGAGTTGGCGTGAGCTTTCAAGGAGAAGGAGAACCCGAACACGAAGAAGAAGAAGCGGATAGCGACTCCTCTCTTCTCGGAATTCGATTCCGTTACTTCGTTGGTTAGTTTTCCTAATTTTTCTCTTGTCCTTCTAGTTGTGCCTTCCGAGAATCTAGTAGTTCTCGTCGGCACAAAACTCGTGACTTTGTGAAGTCATCCCGAAGAGAACTCGGCGTGGACGCGAATAGAGGCGGAGCTTCCAAGGGACGCTATGGTTGGATCTCGTCCCTTACTTCGAGTTACGAGAGGTACTTAGTAAATTTGTTTACTATTCCGCAATGTTTTATTTTATGATTATGTCAACACACCATAAGATTGCATGCTAGATACGAAGTTAAAATAATTTAGGAAATTATTTTATGCAAACTCTTCCGCTGCACGTAAAAATTTTAAATTTTACGAACTCGTATCCTTGTCGACATGCACCCGGTCCCAACAGTGGTATCAGAGCCGGTTAGTGTTCGACTTAATCATATAATTGTTTTGTGGAAAACTTTGTCATGATCTCAATTTCGGAAAATTTTTCCAATTATGGAAACTTTCAAATTATAATAAATTTTAGAATTAGGAATTTCAAAGTTTGGAAATTGTCATGAAATTTCGCAAACGTTTGAAATTTTCTAGTTTCTAAAATTTTATAATAATTGTGAAAATTTCCCATCATTGGAAACTTTCCAATTTTGGAAATTTTTCTATTTTAGAAATTTTCCAACTATGGAAATATGTAAGTTTTTTTTGTACCAGAAACTTACAATTATTCTGAAAACCTATTTTCGAAATCTCGCAATTTTGGGCACTTTCTTTTAAGAAAGTCTAGACAAATTCATGGACAGTTAATTGACAATTAAATTTGAATTGGTTTTTAAATTGACAACAAATTCTTTATTTTGGATTGAGCCTCGGGGAGCCGTCCAATTTAAAGTTAGATGTTGTAATTTAATTTCCCAATTTTAATTGAAATTGTCATGTTTGATTTGGATTGAGTCTCGGGGAGCCGTCCAATTGGATTTACAACACTTTACTTTTCTTTGGGTATCTGAGCCTCGGGGAGCCACCCTTAGAAAACGATTTGTTGTAATTAATCAAATCCATGAATAAAATATGTTTTAAGAGGTAATGCTCTTACATATTGTTGTCTCCAAAATTAATTAGGAAAATGGTTTCCTATAGAGTTTTCTTAAATGAGATTTTCATGAAAATAATATGTAGTTGAATTAAGAGATTTGTCTCTTAATTTAATAAGATTTGATTTAGAGAAATCAAAGTCTTGAACATATTATTTCCGAAATTAATTATGACAATTTAGGAAATTGTTTCCCAAAGCAATTCCTTTAATAAAGTGTGAAATTAGAATTAAGGAAATCCGGTTCCTAATTCAATTCATGAGACTTGATAAATTAAGTCACATACATACTTTATTAAGGAAATCGTTAGTCATGACACATGTCATGAATGTGCATTAAAAGGAAAAGATGAGACCAAAACCCCTTGCAAAATATTAAGGCCAACACCTTCCATTAATATGGTTAGAATCGGAGTTTTGTTTCTCGCTTGGGTTGATGGACACATCCATGCCCGACTTGAACCTTAACATGTTCAAACCATGGAATTAGTTTATGAATAATATAGTTGGAGTCAGAGGTCAATCCTTAGTTTTGGTTGTTGGACACATCCAAGCCTGACTAAACGGTTGAATGAGCTCCAACCATATTAAAACTATTTCTTGATTAATGGGTCAGCCTTAAGCTTGGAGCATCGATTTGTTGTGCCACAGCCAAGGTCGATGTAAAGAGAGGTGCAGTTGGGTGCTATGTATATGATGCATACTTGTTAATGAGTTAACAACCCGATGATTTATGCAAACATTCAATTAGTTGATAGCATAACGTGATAGTTACATATATGTGATATGTAATCGGTATAATTACCTACCTTCATAGCAAGGAAAACTTGATGGCCACAGCCATGGTGATTCTTATCTATGGTTGGATATCAACCTATTTGGAGATGTTCCTACGATCTCCCGAATTGATAATAAGGGTTATTCAATTTGAAAAATAAATAGGATTTTATTTATGTATGTTGATACATTCTTTAATAAATCTTCTCACATAATCTCAATTTGTATTTCTAGGATAATCACTCGATCATGTCTTCTCTAAACTTGCGTTCCATTTTGGACACAAATAAACTGACTGGGCCGAACTACATGGACTGGCTTCGAAACCTGAGGATAGTCCTCAAGGCAGAGAAGCTTGCTTATGTCCTTGAAGAACAACTTCCCACCCATCCTCCAGAAAATGCAACTCCAGACCAATTGTTGGCCTATCAGAAACATGTGACCGATTCTGAACTTGCGAGTTGCATCATGCTAGCCTCTATGGTACCTGAGTTGCAAAAGCAACATGAGCATATGGATGCTAATACCATCATCTTCCATCTTCATGAGTTGTTTGAAGAGCAGGCGAGATCCGAAAGGTTCG
>JAGFNQ010007318.1:62313-192303 GCA_024364735.1 Boesenbergia rotunda | reverse complement strand
GCCTATAGCTGTATTGTCTCCTGAGCTTCAGAAGCAACACGAGAAAATGAATGCTTTTGATATGATTGGTCATCTCAAGCAACTATATCAAGGGCAGGCAAGGCATGAGAGGTTTGAAGTGACTCAGGCCCTCTTTTCATGCAAGATGAAAGAGGGAACCCCTATAGGAACTCACGCACTCCAAATGATTGGGTACGTCGAGAACCTCGAGAGGTTGGGGTTCCCTTTGAGCCAAGAGCTGGCTACCGATCTGATCCTGCAATCGTTGCCGGTGAGTTACCGTCAATTCGTCATGAACTACAACATGAACGAATTAGACAAACCACTGCCCGAGATACTCAACATTTTAAGAACTGCTGAGCCTAATCTCACCACTGCAAGTCCAATACCATCCTAATGGTATAAAAGGGCAAGGGTAAGGGCAAGTGGAAGCCCAAAGGTAAGGGTAAGACCCAAACCAAGGGCAAAGCCAGCTCTTCAACACTCAAACCTAAAGGTGGGGTTGCTAAGGATGCTACCTGCTTCCACTGCGGTAAGACTGGGCATTGGAAGCGGAACTGCAAGGTATACCTGGAAGATCTGAAGAAGAAGAGAAGTGAGACTTCTACTTCAGGTATAAATGTTATAGAAGTCAACCTTTCTATTTCTACATTATGGGTATTAGATACTGGGTGTGCTTCTCACATTTGTACTAATGTGCAGGCGCTGAGAAATAGCAGGGCATTGGCCAAGGGCGAGGTGGACCTACGAGTAGGCAATGGAGCAAGGGTTGCTGCTGTTGCTATAGGGACTTACTTTCTATCTCTACCCTCTGGGCTTGTACTGGAATTGAATAACTATTGTTATGTACCTGTACTAACAAAGAATATCATTTCAGTTTCATGTTTAGATAACAAAGGTTTTTCATTCATAATAAAGGACAAATGTTGTTCTGTTTATTTAAAGGATATGTTCTATTGTAGCGCACATCTGATGAATGGCCTCTATATTCTAGACTTAGACAGCCCTATCTATAACGTGAATACCAAGAGGTTGAGATCAAATGAGTTGAACCCAACCTATCTCTGGCACTGTCGCTTAGGCCACATAAATGAGAGTCGCTTGTCCCAGCTCCATAAGGATGGTTTGCTGGACTCATTTGATTTTGAGTCATATGAGACATGCGAGTCATGCCTTCTAGGCAAGATGACTAAGACTCCCTTTAGTGGACATAGCGAAAGAGCGACAGACTTGTTAGGACTCATACATAGTGATGTATGTGGCCCTTTCAATGTCGCTGCCAGAGGTGGTTACAGGTACTTCATCACATTTACTGATGACTTCAGTAGATATGGCTATATGTATTTGATGACACATAAGTCAGAGTCCTTTGAAAAGTTCAAAGAATTCAGAAATGAAGTACAGAACCAACTTGGCAAGAGTATTAAGATACTTCGATCAGATCGAGGTGGAGAATACTTGAGCCATGAGTTTCGTGACTACTTAGCTGAGTGTGGGATTCTATCCCAACTCACTCCCCCTGGAACACCACAGTGGAATGGTGTATCCGAAAGGAGGAATCGTACCTTATTAGATATGGTACGATCTATGATGAGTCACGCAGATCTTCCTATATCCTTTTGGGGATATGCTCTAGACACGGCAGCGTTCACACTAAACTGTGTTCCATCAAAGGCTGTTATGAAGACACCATATATGATATGGATAGGGAGGAGTCCCAAGATGTCTTTCATGAGGGTTTGGGGTTGTGAGGCTTACGTGCGACGTCAAGTCTCAGACAAACTGGGACCCAAATCTGATAAGTGTTATTTCATAGGGTATCCCAAGGAAACGAAGGGATACTACTTCTACATTCCTAGTCAGCACAAAGTGTTTGTTGCTAAGACTGGAGTATTTCTAGAAAGGGACTTTGTTTCTAGAAAGACTAGTGGGAGTACGTTCAGTCTTGAAGAAGTTCAAGACATGGACAATAGCACTGAAGCCTTGATGGAAGTTGAACAGGAACCACAAAGTGTGGTGGTTGATGAGGTTGTTGCACAAGAAGCTGTGGAACAACAACCTGTTCATGTAGACCTACCTCTTCGCAGGTCTGATAGGGTACGTCGTCAGCCTGAGAGATACTCATTTCTCTTGTCTGACCATGATGACGTTATGCTCGTTGAGAACGAGCCTACCTCCTATCAGGAAGCTGTGATGAGCCCAGATTCTGAGAAATGGCTAGAGGCCATGAGATCCGAGATGGATTCCATGTACACCAACCAAGTATGGACTTTTGGTTGATCCACCTGAAAGGGTCAAACCCATTGGGTGTAAGTGGGTCTTTAAGAGAAAGACTGACATGGATGGACTTGTACATACCTATAAGGGTAGACTAGTAGCTAAAGTTTTCAAGCAAATTCATGGTATTGACTATGATGAAACTTTTTCTCCAGTCGCGATGTTCAAGTCCATTAGGATCTTGCTTGCTATTGCAGCATACCACGATTATGAGATCTGACAGATGGACGTCAAAACTGCGTTTCTGAATGGAAACCTCCTCGAGGAAGTGTACATGACACAACCTGAGGGTTTTATAGATCTAAAGCATACTGGTAGAGTATGCAAGCTGCATAAGTCCCTTTATGGACTAAAGCAAGCTTCTCGAAGCTGGAATCTTCGATTCGATGATGCAATCAAATAGTTTGGTTTCATCAAGAATGAAGATGAACCTTGTGTCTACAAAAGGGTTAGTGGGAGCACAGTTGTCTTCCTTGTTTTGTATGTAGATGACATACTACTCATTGGGAATGACATTCCTTCACTACAGTCTGTGAAGACTTGGTTGGGGAATTCCTTCTCAATGAAAGACTTAGGTGAAGCAGCCTATATTCTAGGCATAAAGATCTATAGAGATAGATCTAAGAGATTGCTTGGCCTAAGTCAGAGTACATACATTGATACCGTTTTGCAACGGTTTGCCATGCCGAATTCCAAGAAGGGAAATCTGCCAGTGTCACATGACGTGAGTCTTTCGAAGACTCAAGGTCCCTCTTCTAGAGAGGAGAGAGACCGCATGAGCAAGATCCCTTATGCCTCAGCCATAGGATCTATCATGTACGCCATGTTATGTACTCGTCCTGATGTCTCGTATGATTTGAGCATGACAAGCAGATACCAGTCAGGTCCAGGTGAACGTCACTGGATAGCAGTCAAGAATATTCTTAAGTACCTGAGAAGAACTAAAGAATATTTCTTGATATTTGGAGGCGAAGAGGAGCTAACTGTAAAAGGTTACAGTGATGCAAGCTTCCAAACTAACCAGGATGACTACAGATCACAGTCAGGGTTCGTGTTTTGCTTAAATGGTGGCGCTGTCAGCTGGAAGAGTTCAAAGCAGGATACAGTTGCTGATTCTACAACAGAAGCTGAGTACATTGCTGCATCTGAGGCAGCAAAGGAGGCAGTTTGGATCCGCAAGTTCATTACTGAGCTTGGAGTGGTTCCTAGCATAGCCGACCTAGTACAGCTCTATTGTGACAACAATGGAGCTATTGCGCAGGGTAAGGAACCTCGTTCACACCAGCGGATCAAACACATACTACGGCGTTTCCATCTCATTCGAGAGATCATCGATCGAGGAGATGTGAAGATATGCAGAGTACCCACAGAGACTAACATTGCAGATCCCTTGACCAAGGCTTTGGCACAGACCAAGCATGATGGTCACACTAGGTCATTGGGTATTAGATACTACAGTGATTGGCACTAGTTCTAGTGGGAGATTGTTAGTGAGAGCCCTAGAGCCAATCATGTGATGGTTGTTGTATGGACTCATTGTATCATATTTCATATATATATATAAAGGCATTTGATTATGGTTATTATACTTACTTGTATTGGTGCCAAATAACTAAGTATAATAACGTCCTTGGTAGTAGGTTCATATCTATATCAATCGATTGGTTGAATCGATAGTGAGATGATATAGAGAACACTACTCTTAATTATTCCTAGTCAAGTATTAACATTCAGGGACAATGTTAATGCATAGAGACTAGCATGTAGGTCAACACGATGACTTGATCTCACAAGTCATAGATATGAGATATCAAGTTGACACATGAGTATGCATTGGAGAATGTATACTGAATGACCCACCATGAGAAAGTATCATGGATCGTTATATGAGTGTCATATACTTTCTCATGTGACTATTAGTATGACTATTAGTCCTTAGACCTGAAGTCACCATAGTTCCCTACATAAGGAGTTTTGTACTTTGGTTTCGTCAAACGTCACCCGTAACTGGGTGGACTATAAAGGCGATTACTGGGTATGTAACAAATTATACGGAGGGATGTGAGTGATGTAGATGGGATCTATCCCTCCTATATGACGGGAGAGATATCATAGTCTTGATAGAGTGAGATCACTAAGTGCATGGCCATGCCCAAATAAGGCAATATGAGATATTGAGCTTATTTGATTATAGTGAGTCTACTTGGAGTTCAAGACACATAGATTGATTGGAGGATGACACGGTCTATACTTCATAGAAGATCAATCTAGATATCGACGATAGAAGGACATTGTCACATATTATGAAAGTCATAATAGTTGGATCGAGAAAGACCGATAGAGGGGGGGTGAATATCGGAAAATGTTCGGATTTAAAAGAAAGAGTAAGTGCGCGGCGGAATAAAGACAAACAACGCAAACACCAAGGTTTTACTTGGTTCGGAGTCTGGGTCGACTCCTACTCCAAGGCCCACGGTCGTTGACCGTTTACTTTGGGCAATTCTATAGTGCGCAAAACGGTTACAGAGTGGGATTACAAAATTACTGTAAATAGAAATATACACTTTGTTTTACCAACTCCCGGTGTAGATCGAGTTTCGGTGTAGTGGGAGGTTGACGGCGCTTCGTTCTTGAGTCGGGAAGTTTCCGGAGCAGAGCGTGGTCGTCAGAGCGTTTGGATGCGTTGAATGAAAGCAGTGTATTGAAGAGGAGGGTCAAGGGCCCTTTTTATAGTGCCTGGGGCACCCTGGTCGACGGGGGCGCCCCCCCACGTGGCTGCAGATCCACACAAGGCGCTGTCAAGGGTTTATCCCTAAGAACTCGGGATAACCCTTTGATGGGGGCGCCCTGGACGCTGGGGGCGCCCTGGTTGACCCGGCCAAACCTTATCCGCAGCGCTGAGCTCTCCTTGGTAAGGCTGGGGGCGCCCTGGGCACTGGGGGCGCCCGGGACAGCGGGGGCGCCCTGGGTGCGCAGTGCAGACGCGGCAGCAGCTTAACTCTTCAGTTGGTTTGCCATGGGGGCGCCCGGGACAGCGGGGTCGCCCTCAGAATGTGCTGTCGAGGTTCATTTGCTTTCTTTGTGTTTTGTGTTCACCTTGGGGGCGCCCGGGACACTCCGGGCGCCCTGGTCAGCAATTGCCTCTTTCCTTTGAGGAATTCTGAGCTGCAGACACACGTTCCTTCGGTCCTGCATCCAGGGTTAGTCCCAAAACACAATAGAGCAAATATTTAATTTAATTTCTACAGCTTCAGCTGTCTTGGTTCTGACTTTGGTCTCCAAAATGGAGCCCTAGGTCGAACCGACGCCTAATGTTCCCTCGGAGGGGAACGCGTCCTCACCTACTCCTCTCGGGAGAGTTTACCTGGTGCCAACCGGATCCTCCAGTTGGACTTTTGCCCAGCAGTCCTTCGCCAGGTCGCCCTTCGCCAGGACTTGGTTTCGTGACCGCCCTTCGTCAGGTGCCTAGCAGCCCTTCGCTAGGACTTGTTTTCCTGGCAGCCCTTCGTCAGGTGCCTAGCAGCCCTTCGCTAGGACTTGTTTTCCTGGCAGCCCTTCGTCAGGTGCCTAGCAGCCCTTCGCTAGGACTTGTTTTCCTGACAACCTTTCGTTAGGTGCCTAGCAGCCCTTCGCTAGGACTTGGTTTCCTGCACTCTCAAGCAGCATTGTTAGATACCAAACAACCCTTAACTTTGAATCCTTTGCCAATATCAAAACAAGGTTCGATCAGGTGCTTCCTGCACCAACAATCTCCCCCTTTTTGATTATGGCAACACAATTCAAAGTTAAGGAAAAAGATAGCAGTTTAAGCATAAAGGTTAAGACTAATAAAACATATCAATTCGTAACAGTCTAAACCCAAATGTAATTTGAACAGTGAAAAGAGAGAGAGAAAAAAATTTCTCATTCTCATTCTCCCCCTGAATAATTAACTTAACTATTAACTTTGACCTTTCCTCCCCCTTTGACATATATCAAAAACAAGCATGGGTGAACAAGGTATCTAACAGGGATTTATGAGTTTTTCTAAGTGCTTTATGTTTTTGACAAAGTATTTTTCAAGAATCGAGTAAAAGCATTTTCAAAACTTTTTACACTTAGATAATTTACCATTATGAAAAAAAAATTTCAGGCTTAAAAAAAATTTACAACTTTTTATAAGGTAAAAAAAATTTACTTAGGCAAAATTTCCAAGTTTCCAAAAAAAATTTTAACTTTTAGAAAAGGAAACTTTACTTAGAAAATTTTTCAAGAAATTTTTCACGCTTAGAAAATTTTCAAGAAAAGGATTTTTCAGGCTTAACAAGTTTTTAAACTTTGGAGCAAGTACTTTTTAGAATAATTTGAAAATTAAGTGTCAAGTACTTGATTGAGAAAATTAAGTAAAAAAAATACCCGTTAAATACTTAAGTACTTAAAAGATTTTGAAAAGAAATTGTGTTTTGAAATATGTTTTGAAAGAAGTTTTGAGAATAAATTGTGTATCAGAGCTTATGAGTTTTGAAAACATAAAAATACTTGGTATAACTCTTAAAAGCATAGCAAAAGCTTAAATTTCCAGATTAAGTCCATTTTGAAGAGTATTATGCAAAAAAATATTTTGTATTTGAAAAAAATTTGAAAAAGATTTTTGAAAAGATTTTTCAAGTACTTTTGAGATAAATTATGATTTGAAATACATACATACTTTTAGAAAAGTATTAGTTTTTTTTTTTTGAAAACAAAATATTTCACTTGACTAGGTTTCTTTTCCAGTCTGACACAATCCTAGGAAACCTTGTTAACTACAAGGACATTACATAAGTGTCCTGGAAATTTTCAACCTCAAGTAAATTTTTAAAAAAATGATAGTACTTAAAAATATATGCTAAAAAGTGTGTGAACTTTTGAAGGTTCAATGTTTTACTTAACTTGGTTCATTTTCCAGTCTGACACCATCCTAGGAAACCTTGTTGACTACAAGGACATTTCCTAAGTGTCCTGGAAATTTTCCAACCTAAGTAAATGTTATTTCGAAAACAATTTCATAAGTCACACAAATTCTAACAAATAGTATTTTGAAAAACTTAGATTTTTGCAAGAGTTTGAAGTAAAGCATGTTATTAAATAATTCCTTTAATTTTGACCTCCCCCTAAACTTGACTCAGTCCTGGGAAGCTTGTTGACCACAAGTACTCTTCCTTTGAGTCTTAAGGTTTGAGTCAGATTAGAAAGAACTGTTTAACAAAGACATAAGTAAAAAGAAACTTTTTCTGAAGTTTTTCTTTTGACTTAGACTCCCCCTTAATTTGACACATCCTAGGAGTCCTTGAAGATCATGAAGTGGACCTTTCCTCTGTGTCTTTAGGGTTTGTCAAGATTAAAAGAAGCACTTTTGAACAATCTTCTGATTATGATAACTTTCAAGGAGATAACTTTTTGAAAACTCAATTTGGAATAATAACACAGTTTTAAAAAATTTGAAATGATAATAATTTTTCATAAGCGATAGTAATATATTAAGGTTTTTGAATCAACTTTTGAAAGCTTTATTTTGAGATGAAAATAAGTTTTAAAGCATAAGGATTTTGAGAAATCTAAAAAACATTAAGAAGAACTCCCCCTGTATCCGACATAGACTGACTTTATCTAAGACCTTAGTGTTGACTAGGTTTGACCATGTTTGACTCAGTTGACTAAGGTTTGACTATGTTAATCATGGTTTGACTATGTTGGAATTATCCTCTGAATTAAAACACAACATAAAAGAAATTTTAATTTGAACTTAATTTTCCTATCTCACCCAATCTAGGGTTTTCAAACAGTTAGCCTTAAAAGTTCTTGTGAGACAGGTTTGAAGGTAAAAATTAATTTTGAAAAGGAATTTTCATTTATTTTGAAAAAAGTTATTTAATTTTGAAAACAGATTTGAAAAAAATAAGTTTATAAAGCAGAAATTTTGAACACTGATTAAGTGATTTTTGAAACAGAATAAGTTTGAAAAATAGAAATTTTGAAAACAGATTAGAATCTATAATTATTTGAAATTTGTGTTTGATTAGAATTTGACAAAAGATAATTTGAATTTGAATTTCAGAAATTGGCTTCCAGGTCTTGGCGAGGCACTAGGCCTTCTTTGGCCGTAGCCTTATGGGATCATCCACCCTTTCCTTGACAAAGCCGTTTAATGAAATTTCATTTTCAAATTAAATTAGGTCATTTTCTGGTCTAACTAGCTTGGGTCTTGGATCGGTAGCTTCGGCTGGTTTCACCAGTCTAAAGAGATCAAGTAGACTTGATCTTATTAGAGTTGGTTTCCCCAATGTACTATCATCTCACCTCCTCCCAATACTATGTTTTCAAATTTCAAGTAATTGGTTAAGTCCTTAAGCTAACTAAACCTAAGTCTAAGCATGGTAAATTGTAGAAATTAAATAAACAATCAATCAATCAAACATGCAATTTAATAAAAAAATTATTTAAGTCACTTCAAAATGGTAATAATATTCTAGATTTTCGCAATAAGCAATGTTATGAATTACATTTTCATATGAATTAATCATGTTGTTCATAGTAAATAATGGATTATTAAATACTGTAAATTTACCATTTGATTCCCTTTTGGAGGTCTCCCCCTTGATTTTAGCCATCTTCCCTTTGCTTGATTGTTTCCTCAGTATTTTGTAGTGGTCGCGAGCTAACCGGACAAGTTTCCGAGGATACCTTTCTTTGTCGTCAGATTCTGAGTCTGAGTTGGACTCAGGTTCTAGTTGAGGCCTCTTTTGCAGTTCTCTTGGAGTTTTCCCTGCAATAAAACTTATACCTTTCTCGACCATTATAGTATCTATTTGATTATTCAATTCTAATTTAGAAAAAGATTCAAAATTAGTTACCGTCTTAGTCAGTTCGTCGTCTGATTCTACTGGTTCGATTTCGATTCTGGATTCGAGTTCAGATTCTGATTCGGCTATCTGTGCTTGGACATCAAGTACCCCAATGTCGGAGCTCTCTTCGTGTAGGTAATTAGTTTCTCCCATATTTCTTTAGCACAGTTGAAGGATCCAACTAGCTTGAGTTGTTCGTTAGTTAGACCGCATTGAAGAATTGCAGTTGCTCTTGCATCAGTCTCAATTTGGTTGAGGGTTGGTTCATCCAGTTTGTCCCATGCAATTGATAGTCCATCTTCTGTAGGGAGGTGGAACCCTGTTTGAATTATCAACCAGAGATCTAGATTGTCCTTCAGGTGGGATTCCATTAGACATTTCCAGGTTCTGAAGTTCTCGCCAGAGAATAGAGGCGGACGAACACTGTTCCATTCTTGATTGGCCATTAAGGATAAATCTTGTACACAAGGAAAAAAAATAGAGATGTACCAAGACTTGGTCTTGGATTAGTACTGCGGGAGAGAGAGAAAAACAAGCTCAAAAGGTGTTTGCACGAATTTCGAGGTAAAATAATAATAAAAAAAATTTTTGAAAATGTTGACCTTAACAATTTTGATTAATGAAGAAAAAGAAAAAAAATTTCTCGAATTAAGATAGCACGAATTTCGAGGAAAAATATTAAAATAATAAAAAAATTTTACGACAAGTTTTCACAAATTGATTCTTTTATCAATTCTAACTTATGGTGAGAAAATGAGAATTCAGAATTGAAAAAGGCGTAAGGATATTTTAAATACACTCACAGATATTATTTATTTGAAAAATAAAGCGAAAAAAAATCCGAAAAAAAATTTCAAAGTGGTGGTTGCACCAACTTTGAATAACCCCGCTCTGATACCACTTGTTGGATCGAGAAAGATCGATAGAGGGGGGGTGAATATCGAAAAATGTTCGGATTTAAAAGAAAGAGTAAGTGCGCGGCGGAATAAAGACAAACAACGCAAACACCAAGGTTTTACTTGGTTCGGAGCCTGGGTTGACTCCTACTCCAAGGCCCACGGTCGTTGACCGTTTACTTTGGGCAATTCTATAGTGCGCAAAACGGTTACAGAGTGAGATTACAAAATTACTGTAAATAGAAATATACACTTTGTTTTACCAACTCCCGGTGTAGATTGAGTTTCGGTGCAGTGGGAGGTTGACGGCGCTTCGTTCTTGAGTCGGGAAGTTTCCGGAGCAGAGCGTGGTCGTCAGAGCGTTTGGATGCGTTGAATGAAAGCAGTGTATTGAAGAGGAGGGTCGAGGGCCCTTTTTATAGTGCCTGGGGGCGCCCTGGTCGACGGGGGCGCCCCCCCACGTGGCTGCAGATCCACACAAGGCGCAGTCAAGGGTTTATCCCTAAGAACTCGGGATAACCCTTTGACGGGGGTGCCCGGGACGCTGGGGGCGCCCTGGTTGACCCGGCCAAACCTTATCCGCAGCGCTGAGCTCTCCTTGGTAAGGCTGGGGGCGCCCTGGGCGCTGGGGGCGCCCGGGACAGCGGGGGCGCCCTGGGTGCGCAGTGCAGACGCGGCAGCAGCTTAACTCTTCAGTTGGTTTGCCATGGGGGCGCCCGGGACAGCGGGGGCGCCCTCAGAATGTGCTGTCGAGGTTCATTTGCTTTCTTTGTGTTTTGTGTTCACCTTGGGGGCGCCCGGGACACTCCGGGCGCCCTGGTCAGCAGTTGCCTCTTTCCTTTGAGGCATTCTGAGCTGCAGACACACGTTCCTTCGGTCCTGCATCCAGGGTTAGTCCCACAACACAATAGAGAAAATATTTAATTTAATTTCTACAGCTTCAGCTATCTTGGTTCTGACTTTGGTCTCCAAAATGGAGCCCTAGGTCGAACCGACGCCTAATGTTCCCTCGGAGGGGAACGCATCCTCACCTACTCCTCTCGGGAGAGTTTACCTGGTGCCAACCAGATCCTCCAGTTGGACTTTTGACCAGCAGCCCTTCGCCAGGTCGCCCTTCGCCAGGACTTGGTTTCCTGACAGCCCTTCGTCAGGTGCCTAGCAGCCCTTCGCTAGGACTTGTTTTCCTGGCAGCCCTTCGTCAGGTGCCTAGCAGCCCTTCGCTAGGACTTGTTTTCCTGACAACCCTTCGTCAGATGCCTAGCAGCCCTTCGCTAGGACTTGGTTTCCTGCACTCTCAAGCAGCATTGTTAGATACCAAACAACCCTTAACTTTGAATCCTTTGCCAATATCAAAACAAGGTTCGATCTGGTGCTTCCTGCACCAACAATAATTAGTAGTCACATTGGTGATGTTGGATCTCAACATTCTTGTAACTTGGGTAGCAATGATGTGTTGCTAGATACCGCTCATTGCTTATGTTTCTAAGAGGTTAGAAGCATTGCCAACGTTACAAGAACCTATAGGGTCACACGCAAAGAACAAATAGATGGAGAAAAAAATGAAGTCAAGTTTGACTTGGCTAAATATGGAAAGTCCATAAAAGGCAAGTTTGACTTGACCCAAATCCAAATCAAGTTTGACTTGACTTGGTTCCACTTCAAGTTAGACTTGACATGGGAGAAGAAATGGAGTCAAGTTTGACTTGACTAAATATGGAAAGTCCATAAAAGGCAAGTTTGACTTGACTTGGTTCCACTTCAAGTTAGACTTGACATGGGAGAAGAAATGGAGTCAAGTTTGACTTGACTAAATATGGAAAGTCCATAAAAGGCAAGTTTGACTTGACCAAAAGGTCACCTCACCTTGACTTGACCAAGTGATGACTTGGCTTGGTATTTGACCAATGATGATGCTCCACATCATCTCCAAAGGTTGTAACCCCCCATTTGAATTTGAATTCAAATTGAAAGGGGGTTATGGCAGGCCACTTAATGGCCATTAATGGCCATTATGGCCGGCCACTTAATGGCCATTAATGGCCATTATGTGGCCGGCCACAATGAGAGGAAAAACCAAGTGTTGGTTCCATTTTTCTCATTGTGTGTCTTCTCTTCTTCCTCCACCAAGTGTTGGTGCTCTTCTTCTTCTTCTCCTCTTGGCCGAACCCTTGAAAGGTGCTAGCACACCTAAAGGGTTTCCTCCATCCACTTTGTTCGCGTGGATACTTCTAGAGGGACGGCACTTGACGTCCTAGAGACCCGACATCCAAAAGGAACGAGCGGGATTAAGCGGGGCACGCACCAAAGGTAAAACGGTTTATCCCTCTTTAGATCTAGGAGTAGATCGAGTTTTGAGCATGAAATGAATACGTGATTTTTGTTTCGGAATTTTTCTTAGCACGAGATCCATGGCTTTGGGTTCTCGGGGTTTCCGCGACGCGAAAAGGCGGTTTTCGCGGCCCGAAAAACCCAACATAAAGAGGGTAAAGGACAACTCCTAAAGCTGTCCATCCCGATACCAGTCGACTGCCCCTAGGGCAGTCGACTGGCCCCGCCTTAATATCTAGCCAATGGCTAGTTTTCGGGGTTTCCAATTGACTGCCCTATGGGCAGTCGACTGATGTCTCGGGAAGTTCTGGAAGTCGACTGATTTCCTCCCAGTCGACTGCTGATAGATTCCATTTTATTGATCATTTGAGTTGCTTAAATCCCTGTTTGACCTATGTTTTTATTGCTTAAATTGTGAAATTGCCTAGGTTTTAGAACTTATTCATATTTTGGACTTAATTGTAAAATTACTCATATTTGAGTTAATTGGCCACTAAATTCTTGACTTATTTTTGTAGGCATAAAAGGTTCCTAGACCTAGAGCATATTGGGTCAAAATCGAGTTGGAAGTGACCCAGATCAGATTATCAAGATTACCATTAAATATGGGCCGTTCGATTCAAAAGCGGCTAGATCGGAGCCATCCGGGATGATCTGAAGCAATCCAAGTTTTGGCTAGGGTTGATCAAGCTCTATGATCAAGATCTGAAGGTTTCATCACAATCAGAGCTCAATCAACCGTTGGATCAAGCTTGGAGGGCTCTAGATCGTCCGTTCATAGATCTGGTTGATCTGGACCATCTATTGCACATCTGGAGGATCCGAGCTACCACGAGGCAGATCCTGACCCCAGATCATCATCATAAAAGTTTGGCTTAAATCAGAGCAAGATCGGCCGTTGGATTTCCTCAAATCGATCTGAGTCGTCCATTGGTTAATACTTAAGGAAAAATTCCACCGAAGCTTACCCTTGTCGCGTCTTCAGCCTAGCTCCACTGTTCTTCACCGTTCTTCCAAACCTCTTCATCGTTTTTGAAAATTTTTGCTTCCAAGAAGGCGTGACCACCTCATCTTCCATTCCATATCAAGAATCAAGTTTTTGGCGATTGGTGTTTGAAGAATTCTGCTCATTTGCGCTGGAACAGGGGATTGCTTGAGGGTCTCGGCAGTCCTCAGTCCGATCATCTTCTTCTCGACCACAATCCATTTCAAAGCTTCTGAACCACTTGTAGGGGTTCTCAGGTGAGCTCAGAAGTTTCCTACATCATCATCGCAGCTCAACCAATCGAGATGGAGTGAATCGGATGGAAAATTCCAGCAAGCGCAGATTAGATGCAAAATCATCTTCAGAATTGATTGTCCACTGATTTGCTGAGCCTAGGGGTTCGAAGCCAGTTCTTGATTGACAACCAAGAGTTTCTTGAGCACTGGAGGAGTTGAGGAGTAGCTTAGATCTTAAATTTTCGTTTGTTTAGTTGTAATTTACAGTTTTGAGCAAAACTCTGTTCTGTTTCTACAAAAATTAAAATTTCGGTTGTCTCAATTTTCAATTTTGAAATGTTTAGCTTTATTAGGATTTAAATCTTCTAGTTCAGTAAGTTAGGAACCTGTTTGGTGATAGTTGGAGTCAAATTTCAGTTTCATTTTAGCTTAGACTGCTGCGTGCCAAATCCTTGTTTGCGTGCCAATTCATAACTGCAACTTCAATTCAGTTTCAAAATTTTTCCTCTTGTTGCATTTTTAGTGAGCTAATTTAGATAGTCTAAGTTTGTTTAGACCTTAGCTTCAATTCTGAATCATTGTTTAGCTTGATAAGACAAAAATTCAATGTGTATCCTAGTCAACCCTTGCGTATCAGAAATTCTGCCCAGTTCTGAACAATAGTTCAATTTCTAGTGCTTTTGTAGCTTGTTTCCAGATTGTTAGTGCTTAGTTTATTCCCTGCAATTAGAGGTCACATTTAGGGTGTGAATTCAGTAATCTAAGTTGATCAGATTTGTTTTTGAATCCCCTTTTGTTTAGCTTAGTAATTCTGAAATTTCTGAACATTTAAGTGTAGTCTCGGGTTGTGTCTTGCTTGATTGTTTTGGGATTGCTTTCTTCATTCATTCCTACCAAGTTTTCCATTAATAGTTTGCTTTCCAAATTGCATTCGATCAGTTACAATTCTGAATTGTTAGAAGTGGTTTTAGGTACAAAAATTCAGAGCTTGGCACAAAAAAATTCAGCTTGTGTGCAAAGCTGTTTTGGGAAATATTTTTACATTAGTTTTCTCTTGTTTCTATAGCATAAAATAGCTTCTTTAATTCTATTGATATCATCCTTATTTCCTTGAATTTTCCTTGCATTTGTTAGCCCCCTAACTTGCGGCTAAGTGGAGTACTAGGTTTAGTTCCTTGTTAGCTTTGGTTTAACATTAGGTTGAGTACTAGATGTCATTTCCTTGTTAGTTCCATTGGTCATTTTCCTTTATTTCTATTTCGTTTTCATTCTCAATTGCAACTTCATTTACGACCACAACCCCCAAATTCAATTCCTTGTGTGAAACCCAAAAACAAAAACGACCTAAATACGAGCTTGAATCAAACAAACTCTCAACTAGTCCCTGAGAAAAATACGACCTGTGGCCCCTATATTACATTTTCATACTTTTGATTGTAAAAGGGTTTCCAGCATTCATTTATAAATTCTAAATTTGAGACCCACTTTCGTGACACATATTTTGGGTCTGTCAAATTTTTGGCGCCGTTATCGGGGAAGCAACTAGTTGACTTGTTTGATTTTAGCTTGTACACTTATTGCACATTATTCTTGATTTATTTTTGTGCTTATTGTTATATCTTTTGATTTGATTTTATCTGTTTTATCTTTTTATCCACTTTTACTGCGATTTATTTTGTTTTTATGACCAGGTCTTTGGGTGCTGAATTAGAAGATTTCGATCCTGAGATTGAGAGGACCTTCAGAGTCAGGAGGAGCCAGGCCATTCTTTCTGAGACTACAGATCTCCCACCACTTCAGACTATCTCCACTCACTCAGGCATTGACATGGCAGACCACCAGAGAACCATGAAGGTGCTCGCAGCACCTGACGCTGCATTTCAGTACTCCAGCATAGCTTATCCAGAGCTAGGGGTAATTTTGAGTTAAGATCTGGACTTATAAATTTGCTGTCAAAGTTTCAGGGTTTATCTGGGGAGGATCCAAACAGACACTTGAACGAGTTCCATGTGGTATGCTCTACTATGAAGCCTCAGGGCGTTTCTGAAGAAGACATTAAGTTAAGAGCATTTCCTTTTTCCTTGACTGGGGCTGCTAAGGATTGGTTGTATTATTTGCCCACTGGACATGTTGCTAGTTGGATTGAAATGAAGAGAGCATTTTTAGAGAAGTTTTTTCCAGCATCAAGGACCGCCATTATCAGAAAAAGTATTTGTGGCATTCAACAAGTGGTTGGAGAGTCCCTTTATGATTATTAGGAGAGGTTCAAGAAGTTATGCTCTAGCTGTCCTCAACACCAAATTAGTGAGCAACTTCTTGTGCAATATTTTTATGAAGGTTTATTACCTATGGATAGGAGCATGATTGATGCGGCGGCAGGGGGAGCCTTAGTAAACAAAACTCCGGAGCAAGCTAGAGTACTCATTTCTAACATGGCGGAGAATTCTCAACAATTCGGGAGTAGAGCACTCACTACAAGAGGGGTTAATGAAGCTCAAGTGAGGTCTAATGAAAACAACGAAAGTAAGAGCTCATTGTTGGAGAGCCAATTGTCTGAGTTGGCATCTTTAGTGAAGCAAATGGCATTGAACAATGTGAACAAAGCCTCAAATTTTCCAACAACTTCATTTCCAAATCAAGTTACAAGAGTATGTAGCATTTGTTCAAGCCAAGAACATAATTCGGACCTTTGTCCAAATCTCCAACAAGATGAATCGGTTGCGGCCTTGGCTAGAACTCAATTCCAACAAAGAAATGACCCCTATTCATCTACCTACAATCCGGGTTGGAGGGACCATCCAAATTTGAAGTATAGTAACTCTTTTTACCAACAACCGCCTTCTAATCATCAAATTCAGCCATTCCAGAGTCAATTCCAGAATTCACAACAAGGTCACCATGGTTTTCAGAGTCACAATCAGCAAACTCAGATTCATCAGCAAACTTTTCAGCCATCAAACCAAAGTTTTCAGCCTTCGTTTCAGCCTAATTCCCAACAATTTCAGCAACAATTTCAGCCATTAGAACCTCAATTCCAGCAATATAATCAAGGGCAGCAAGGTTTGCAATCATTTCAGCAAGATCCGCCTCAAAACCAGCCATTTTATCAGCCCACACAGCCCTTGAATCAGAATTTTCAGCCTTCACCACAGCATTTTTCACACCAAAATCAGAACTTTCAAGGCTACAACTCCCAGCGAAGTTTCCAAGAATATCAGCCCTTAAATCAACCATATCAACAGCCCACTCCATCCTCTTATCAGCCCCAACAGCCAAGTTTTCAACAAAATCAGCAATCAAAATTTCAGCCTTCTACTTCATCGTTTCAGGGACCATCAAAACCCTATGTTAACCAAGGAGGCTATGGGGGATCAAATGGAGGAAATGATCAGCAACAACAAATGATAGAGATGCTACAAATGTTCCAACAACAACATATTCACAACATTGAAAGGCAATTGGGTCAATTGGCTAGTGGGATCAATCAAAACCAAGCTCAAGGATCAAGTCAACTCCCTTCCCAAACTGTTCCTAATCCAAAAGGAAACGTGAGTGCTATTTATTTAAGGAGTGGGAAGGTCACTTCGTCTCCAAAGAATCCAAGAGAAGATTTTTTCAGAAAACCGGACAGCAACTGTGATTCCAGCTCAGAAAATGCATGAAATGACTTCAAATTCAGCTGATTCCACCCCTAGCCCGTTTCTAACTCTTTCCTCAAGTAACCCTCCAAATTTGGTGGCAAACGGAGAAGAAAACAGTGCCGAGACACAAGGGACAGCAGCCACTACGCAGGGGACAGCACAGCAGAATTCAGCCTCTCTACTTCCGGCCAAAGAAGATGATTTTAGGGTTCCTTTACCCTTTCCACAGCAAAGAACACATGCCAAAAGACAAGGGGAGAAGGAGAAGGAGAAGGCTAAGGAATTTAATGAACTAGTGGAGCTTTTCAGCAAAGTGGAGATCAATATACCTTTGTTGACCATGATCAAACAAATTCCAAAGTATGCTAAGTTTTTGAAGGATCTTTGTGTTAACAAGAGAAAGCTTAAGGAAAATGAATTGGTCAGCATTGGGAAAAATGTTTCATCGCTCATTCATGCCCTACCTCAGAAATGTGAAGACCCTGGGATGTTTACTGTTTCTTGTGAGATAGGGAGCACTACATTCCATGATGCTATGCTTGATTTAGGAGCTTCCATAAATGTGATGCCCAGGTCAGTCTTTCAGATGCTCGGCATAGGCCCTTTACAGCCCACTGGCGTGGTGATACAGCTAGCAGACAGGAGCCAGACACGCCCAGCAGGTATGATTGAAGATGTTCTGGTGAAGGTAAAGGAGCTGATATTTCCTGCTGATTTTGTAACTACCCGGAAAATTCTCTTAATATTCTAGGAAAATATTGAGTAAGTCTAGATAATTTTCCGAGGTGCCCAGAAATAATTATGTAAAATTGGGCCTAGAAATCCATGTTTTCTCATTTAAATGGAGAAAACTAAGTACTAATGGGTCTTATATGGGCCTTTCTAGTACCATAATTATCGGTGGATTTTAGGTAAAAGTTAGTATAAATATAAATAGGATTTAATTGGATATATTAGCATGATTTAGGGTAAATATTAGTCTAATTTCCCCATTTAAATAAAGAGATTTGGTACTAATGGGCTTTAAATGGGCTCCAAAAATGGGTATTAATTGGGTAAAATTAATACAAATATAAAAGAATTTTATTTAGGAATATTGGCAAAATTATGGGTCATTTTTGGAGAATTTTCGAAATAAAAGGGGAATTTTCGAAAATAAGAAAAAGGATTAAATAAAATAAAAATAAAGGTGCATGGGCCAAGGATTGAACCTCTTGTACAACCAATGAATGCTTTAACCAACTCACCTAGCAAGGAATTCTTGTGAGGAAAGGAAGTGAATGGTGGTTAAATGGTAGAGGAAGATGAAGGGCCATAGAAAACTCTTCATTCACCACCTTAATGGTTGATTAATAAGGGGGTTTGGGAGTTTCATTCTTCATGCCATCAATTGCATTTGCTTCTCTCTTCCTTCTCCATTCTTGCCGAGCACTCAAGGAGGACTTCTCCCTTGAGAAAACTTCACAAAAAGTCTCATCCTCCAAGATCTAAGGTCTTCTCAAGTTTCCAAGGGCTAGGTGTGGTCAAGTCTTCTTCCTTCTTTCCATCCAAGGTCTAAAAACCAAAAAATCTAAGGTAAGACTCCCTCACCTATGGTATAATAGTTACCAACGTTTTCCATGATTTTTGGCTGGATATATGGGTGAGTTTCGGATTTAATGTTGAAAGGAAACAAAATCCAGGTTTCTATGGTTCAAAGGTTTTGGCCAGCATGTTTTAAAGGTCCATAATTATGCTAAAAATCATGATAATATTATTTTATGTTCCCTTATGATGTTTAGAAGTTAATTGAAATTTTTGGCGATTTTTGGCATGATATATGGGTTAGTTTCGGATTTAATGTTGAAAGGAAACAAAATCCAGGTTTCTATGGTTCAAAGGTTTCGGCCAGCATGTTTTAAAGGTCCATAATTATTCTAAAAATCATGATAATATTATTTTATGTTCCATTATGATGTTTAGAAGTTAATTTAAATTTTTTGGGATTTTTGGCATGATATATGGGTTAGTTTCGGATTTAATGTTGAAGGGAAACAAAATCCAGGTTTCTATGGTTCAAAGGTTTCGGCCAGCATGTTTTAAAGGTCCATAATTATGATAAAAATCATGATAATATTATTTTATGTTCCATTATGATGTTTAGAAGTTAATTGAAATTTTTGGGGATTTTTGGCATGATATATGGGTTAGTTTCGGATTTAATGTTGAAGGGAAACAAAATCCAGGTTTCTATGGTTCAAAGGTTTCGGCCAGCATGTTTTAAAGTTCCATAATTGTTGTAAAAATCATGATAATATTATTTGATGTTCCCTTATGATGTTTAGAAGTAAATTGAAATTTTTGGGGATTTTTGGCATGATATATGGGTTAGTTTCGGATTTAATGTTGAAGGGAAACAAAATCAAGGTTTCTATGTTCAAAGGTTTCGGCCAGCATGTTTTAAAGGTCCATAATTATGCTAAAAATCATGATAATATTATTTGATGTTCCCTTATGATGTTTAGAAGTTAACTGTAATTTTTGGGAATTTTTGGAGTACTCTAGGACACCCTAGAGTTTCGGCCAACATGAAGGAAGCAAAACCCAGAACTTTAAGTTCAAGGGTTTCGGCCAGCATGTTTTAAAGGTCTAAAAATATGTTAAAAATCATGATAATGTTATTTAGTGTTCCCTTATGATGTGTAGTAAGTAAATATAATTTTTGGGAATTTTTGGGGTACCCTAGAGTACCCTAGGGTATAGGTAATTAGGAGGTATGCTTAAGTAAGGTGGAGGAATACCATGTTAACTAAACCTATAGCTTATATGTCATGAAATATACGTTAGGTCATAGAATGTTTAGACATATGCCATGATTTAGGAATGATATGTATGTATGACATGATGTATGAATGATATGTATGTATGCCATGTCTTATGAATGATATGAATGTATGCCATGCTTGTGTGTGTATGCCATACTATATAAATGATGTGTACCTATGCCATGTCTAATAATGGAAATGATGAATGAAGGCTAAGTATGATGAATGAATGAATATGCTATGCATGATGATGCCTTTAAGGCATAATGATGATGAAAGAATGATGAACGAATGAATATGCTATGAATGATGATGAATGAAGAAGCATATGAAAGCATTTATTTTATTTTATGGGCTTGTACCAGACCTAAGTAAGGTCCACGGTTCTGGACTACCGATGATGCTGTCCACGGTTCGGGACTACTGATGATGCTGTCCTTACGGTTCGGGACTACCGATGAAGCTGTCCTTACCCTAGTAGGTCGAGATTAGCTACCTCATATTTACTTAGGGATGCGCGCATATGATGAATGAATGTGGTACAAGCCAGGGCCCAATGAAAGTTATGATTATGTTAAAAGCATGTTTTCAAGATTAAGCATCCTTATATATATATATATATATGCACGATTGCCACATGCATCCATTCATGTTATGCATTATGTTATGAAAAGTATGTTTACGAAAAGTATGTTATGAAGATATGTTCATGCCATGAGTTTATTTATGTTTATGCCATGATTTTATTTATGTTTATGTCATGATTTGATTTATGTGTATGCCATGATTTTATTTATGTTTATGCCATAATTTTATTTATGTTTATGCCATGATTTTATTTATGTTTATGTCATGATTTTATTTATGTTTATGCCATGATTTTATTTATGTTTATGCCATGATTTTATTTATGTTTATGCCATGATATTATTTAAGCTTATGCCATGATATTATTTAGGTTTATGCCATGATGTTATTTATGTTTATGCCATGATTTGATGCTAGTTTAGAACGCCATGCTTTAATTATGTTTATGATAGTTTAGGATGCCATGATTTTATCTATGTTTATGTTAGTTTAGGATGCCATGATTTTATCTATGTTTATGTTAGTTTAGGATGCCATGATTTTATGCTAGTTTAGAATGTCATGCTTTAATTATGTGTATGCTAGGTTAGGATGCCATGAGTTTATTGATGTTTATGTTAGTTTAGGATGCCATGGTTTAATTATGTTTATGTTACGTTAGAATGCCATTATTTTGTTCATGCTCATGCTAGTGTGGGATGCCATGATTGTAATTAGATTGATGCCATGATTTTATTTATGTCTATATCAAGTATTATGCCATGCTATGATTGTTTACGATGTTTATGTTATGTCAATAATTATGCCATACCCGAATGTTTATGGTTATGTTTATGCCATGCTATGAATGGGGTGAAGCTATGTCCATGACATGTCAAATGAATGCTAAGTGATGCTAAGGATGATGTTCTAAGTAAAGCGCTAAGAGTGCTAATGTTTCATATGTTTATGATTAAGTGACGGACGGTTTTAGTGAGTAGGAAAGAGTCTTACTAAGCTTGTGTGCTTATAGTTTTATTATCTTATACCGCAGATCACGCAAAGGAACAGTAAGGAAGCAGCAGGAGGGCTTTGCAGAATGTGTGTGATAGTGACTTGGCCAAGAGA
This sequence comes from Boesenbergia rotunda, assembly GCA_024364735.1. Classification (NCBI taxonomy): domain Eukaryota; kingdom Viridiplantae; phylum Streptophyta; class Magnoliopsida; order Zingiberales; family Zingiberaceae; genus Boesenbergia; species Boesenbergia rotunda. The sequence goes on along the minus strand of JAGFNQ010007318.1, from coordinate 170,578 downwards.
CCATATGTTTGCTTGCCTTATGATAGAACTTTACCTTTACTACTAAGTACTTGAATATGACTATGACTCTATGATATGATGCTAAAGTATGACAGAATGCTAAAGTATAACATGATGCTAAGTATGACATGATGCTAAGTATGTTATGATGCTAGGAATGGTAGAAAGTGCATGTAGGTGTAAGTTTAAAGTTTTCCGCTGCGTTATGATGTCTACATGCCCTAAGTATGTTAACGTAACGCCGCTTTATGGTGGTCAAAGAAAAAAAAAAGCAGGCGTTACAGATTTCTATATTTTGGATATGGAGGGAGATTACTTGGCACACCGTTCTCCATTGATTTTAGGCAGACCATTTCTGAAGACTGCCAGAACAAAGATTGATGTATATGCCGGTACACTTTCCATGGAGATTGGAGATACGGTCATTCAGTTTAGCCTTTTCGATGCTATGAAGCATCTGAGAGAGAATCACTCCATCAGGAGCATGGATATTATTGAGAAGCTGAAGCAGACAGAGTTAGAGGCTGAGGGATTTCTAGAGGATTTTTCTGGAGAAGCTATTCATTCAGAGGAGGCTGAGAGAGTACTTACTGCTGAGACTGAGGAATTTTCAGAAGACATTTCAGATACTTTTACAGCTGGAGAGATTATTCTAGGTGTAGGGGATTGCACAGAGCCCCAGGGACCACCACCATTTCCGCAAAGTGTAGGGGATTGCACAAAGCCCCAAGGATCACTTATTCCAGTTGAGTGCTTACTAAAACTTGAACCTGATATAGACCCTATACTTGACCAGGAGGGAGTTATGGACACATCGATCATTGTGGAACCTCCAGGTATTTTTCAGCGCGATCAGGTAAGTATTTCTTTTAATTTTTTGAAAACATCAAGAGAGGTACCAAAAGTTGATTTTATTGGCTGCGATACATTTCTTGATTTGTCATGTGTGGGAAATAATTGGGAAAATTTCATTGGAGCGTCCAAAATAGATTTCATTGATTATGATAAGTGTCTTGATGCATCTTGGGTAGATATTCATGGTAAAAAATTCTTTGAGATGCCTAAATTTGATTTTATTGGATGTGATGTATTTGTGAATAAATTTTATGCAAAGACTGATATTATTTTCTTCCCTTCGTACCCTGCACGCTTGAGAGGGGTATTACATTGTTTTGCAGGGTCCAGAAGACTGCTGGAGTGGGAGCTTCATTTGAACAGACTGAAACCTCCTGAAATGTGTCCCAAAAAGAATAAAGAGGGAGTAGATTTTACTTTAATTCAAAACACTCTACCTCTTACATGGGTCTTGTATTTAAATAATCTTCGTCCACCTGAACAGGTTGCAGTTAAGTCCAAGTGTGGGGGAGCGATGCACAGTGAAGTTGAACAAAGGGAACAAGCTCTTTCGCACACCCAGACTCCTCCACTACCACGGTGGAGGCTATTTCTTGACAGACTCTGACCGCCAGAAATAAAAGGGAGTTTGATTTTTGTTGCCTTTTCCTTTATTGCATGTTTTCACTCTTAAAATGAGTTCTTGTTAATAAATAAGTGAGTAGAGTAACATGACATGAATAAAATCATTGTAAATACCATGTTTTGTGTTTTAGCACTTTTTCTTGCATGATTAGGAATAAATGTATCCCTCTAGGTTATCTTATTGTCATTTTAGAGTCTTTTGAAAATAAATTAAATTTGGTTGTCAAAACTTAGGGTTTGAGTTCATGGATGAAATCGTGGATGCTTGAGTACGATTTTGCTTTGGATTCTTAATTGAGGATTTGAGATGGATTATTTTTACCTAGTGAGATTAGCCTTATTTTGTGATACACATATGTTATTGTGCTCTAGAACTTGCTTATATTCTTTCAAAATCATATTTCAATGGATGGATCACATCTATAGGGACTAATCATGTTCTTCACCTCTCCACATCAATTTGCCTATTCTATTCTATTTGTCTTTCCTTATTCCTAATTCTAACCCCAATTTTTCTATGGATTTGTTTGATTGGGATGTTTTTCTTGATGCTACTTTGCCCGAGACAGACAAAGAATTAAGTGTGGGGGGGAGTGATTAGTGATTTGGAATGTATCAAAAGACAAAATTCTTTGCCAAAGTGGAGAAAAATCTGTGAAGCATGTCTTGGTTAAAATTGCTTGGATGGAAGTTGATCTTTGCTATAGAAATCAAGCCACATGATGCTAGAAGCTGAAGTGCAGCTGTGTAAATCAGGGATTCTGATCAAGGTCTGAACAAAGCTGGAATTAATTGCATCAATGCAGAAAAACTTGTGCCACAAGAACTCTACTTGCAAGCAGCTGAATTTGCAGCTGATAGAAGATGTTTCGGCAACTTAGCTTGGTCTGAATTGAATGCTGAAAAGCAGAGTAGAATCTCTGCAATCAAGTTGAGAAAAAAAAATCTGAACTGCATTGCAATGTTTGTTACCGAAATCTGAAGCTGAGAGCTGCTGAATGGTACAAGAAAAATCTGAAGCTGAAAGGAGTACCGAATCTGAGCTTGAAGTGCTGGAATCAATGGATTCTAGAAGCTGCTGAAGAGAGTGGAAAGGTTGCAGCAGAACCAATCTGAACAGCAGCTATACAATCTGAAAACAAGCTGAATCTGTGAGCAAGAAATCTGAACTGCATTCTATTGTAGCTGCTGAGTTACATCTGTTGAATCAGGATATTAATGTAGAATGTATCTGAAGTTGAAGGTGCACATTCAATTTCGGATACAAGAAGAATAAATGGATGCTAGAAACTGCTGAAGAGAATAGCAAATGAAGAAAGTGGCTTGGCTGAAATTCGATTCATGAGCAGAATTGAATTTGAGTGGAACACTTGAAGTTTCCACTGTCATTTGAAGCAAGTACTACTTGATGCAAAGTGCTGGAAGAGAATCTGTTGAAGAGCTGATGTGAATCTGCAGAGAAAAAAAAAAGCAAATATCTGCAAGGAAGGAATTGGCACACAAGGCAGAATTCTGTGCCAAAGTTTGGATCAGGGGTTATGGAAGCTAATCAAGATCAGAAACGACATGTTAGAAGCTGAATCTCAGCTGTACAAAATCTTAATTTCTGAACAAAGGCTGATCAAGAAGCTGAACTAAAAAAAAACTGGACTGGATTGCAAGGGCTGAATTTGGTTTTCATAGGGTATGAATTAGTGAACTAAGCATTGAATTGCATCCAATGCTGATCAGAACAAAGGAATGCTGCTGCGTGGATGGATTACAGTTGAAAAATCTGCAAAATCTGAATTGAAGCTGGACAAAGCTGAAACAAGTGCAGAAATAATCTGAATTGAAGCAAGGGGGAGCTGTTGTCTGCCGAGACTTGAATTTGAAGTTACTGAATTCTGAAGCAGGAAATACTGAGCTGACTGCAAGGAGAGCTGCTGCGGGCAGTTAACAAATTTAAGAAAGAATTCTGAGATTGAGCTGAACCCAATCTGAGCTGGAAATCTAATTCACTGATCAGAAGTTGAATGAAATCTGAGTGAATTCTGAATTAAGGAAGAATTGCAGCCTGTAAATTCTGAAATCAATGAATCTTGGATGCTAACTATTGTAGAGCAATAGAAGAGTGGCAAGTTCTGAAAGTAGCTGCGAGAAGTGGAATTTCAAACATGAAAACAGAAAAAATTTGCAGCTAAAGACAAGAAGAAAAAAAAAATGGAAACTAAAAACAGCAACTAGTTACTCCTTTGAAGCTCACGGCAATTTGGAGTGAAGCCACTCTGATGAGAATTCGAATGCTGTGGAGCTGAGATTGAAATACAGAAATCTGTACCAAAACAGAAGAAAAAAAAAGAAAATTAAGGAAGTGTGCAAATTTATAAAGGATTTGTATCAAAATGAGTTGCAAGAGTAGTTAAGTGAGGGTTGTAAGTGGAGCATTTATGTCAATTGATGTTTTAAGTTCTTTGATGCAACACTGATTCGAAATGCTCCATGAGAAGAATTCAGAGCAGAAAAGGAAAAACAAAAAGGGAAGAAAAACAGTTTGAGAAAATGAGAAAAGAAAAGAAGAAGCAAGTTGGCACATCTTTGAAATTTCGGCACCATGGAATCATTGAAGTTTCTCTCATCCAAATTAAAAGCTTTGCTCCACTACAAGTCTGACCTTGCTAGAGGATAAAAGAAAAGAAAAGAAAATTAGTAAATAGAAGAGAAAGAAGCACAAATGGCACGCAAGGTAGACAATTGGCACAAAGGGTCTAGTGAGGGATTTTTATTGAATTTTTGAAGTGCAAGGCAAGAGTTTACTCCAGGACACTTTTTAATTCACTAGGGGACTGATAAGAGAGCAAAGTTCATTGGAAATATTCCCAAGCACTCAAGTCTTCCACTTTATCTATTTTTCCATTTTTCTTGGCTTTTGTTCCATTTTTTTCACCATATTCTATGTCTTTGATTTGTTATTGTAGTTGTTGATCCTATTCATGATTAATGGTGGAGAGTAGATAATAAGCAAGCCTATGGTAGTGCAAGAAGCATGTGTGTTTGAGTGAGCTCCACTTCCATCATCAACTTTGAATTTAAGGAGAGAGCCACCAATATTTTCCTTGAAAGGCTAGTGATTTAGATTCATCTCAATGACTCATGATGGATGAAAAGGCTAAGTTGTTGATTTAAGGACGAGATAGTAATCCATAGAACTTAGATTTATGAGAATTGACGACCCTAGGTAATTTCTTTTAAATTGCTTCTAATTATGCTTAAGAAAATCTAGGGGATACATATTTACTATTTTTGCGAGACGCTCAAGGTTAAGTGTGGGGGAGTTGATAGATTCAATTTTATTGATCATTTGAGTTGCTTAAATCCCTGTTTGACCTATGTTTTTATTGCTAAAATTGTGAAATTGCCTAGGTTTCAGAACTTATTCATATTTTGGACTTAATTGCAAAATTACACATATTTGAGTTAATTGGCCACTAAATTCTTGACTTATTTTTGTAGGCATAAAAGGTTCCTGGACCTAGAGCATATTGGGTCAAAATCGAGTCGGAAGTGACCCAGATCAGATTATCAAGATTACCATTAAATCTGGGTCGTTCGATTCAAAAGCGGCTAGATCGGAGCCATCTGGGATGATCTGAAGCAATCCGAGTTTTGGCTAGGGTTGATCAAGCTCTATGATCAAGATCTGAAGGTTTCATCACAATCAGAGCTCAATCAACCGTTGGATCAAGCTTGGAGGGCTCTAGATCGTCCGTTCATAGATCTGGTTGATCTGGACCATCCGTTGCACATCTGGAGGATCCGAGCTACCACGAGGCAGATCCTGACCCCAGATCATCATCATAAAAGTTTGGCTTAAATCAGAGCAAGATCGGCCGTTGGATTTCCTCAAATCAATCTGAGCCGTCCATTGGTTAATACTTAAGGAAAAATTCCACCGAAGCTTACCCTTGTCGCGTCTTCAGCCTAGCTCCACTGTTCTTCGCCGTTCTTCCAAACCTCTTCATCGTTTTTGAAAATTTTTGCTTCCAAGAAGGCGTGACCACCTCATCTTCCATTCCATATCAAGAATCAAGTTTTTGGCGATTGGTGTTTGAAGAATTCTGCTCATTTGCGCTGGAACAGGGGATTGCTTGAGGGTCTCGGCAGTCCTCAGTCCGATCATCTTCTTCTTGACCACAATCCATTTCAAAGCTTCTGAACCACTTGTAGGGGTTCTCAGGTGAGCTTAGAAGTTTCCCACATCATCATCGCAGCTCAACCAATCGAGATGGAGTGAATCGGATGGAAAATTCCAGCAAGCGCAGATTAGATGCAAAATCATCTTCAGAATTGATTGTTCACTGATTTGCTGAGCCTAGGGGTTCGAAGCCAGTTCTTGATTGACAACCAAGAGTTTCTTGAGCACTGGAGGAGTTGAGGAGTAGCTTAGATCTTAAATTTTCGTTTATTTAGTTGTAATTTACAGTTTTGAGCAAAACTCTGTTCTGTTTCTGCAAAAATTAAAATTTCGGTTGTCTCAGTTTTCAATTTTGAAATGTTTAGCTTTATTAGGATTTAAATCTTCTAGTTCAGTAAGTTAGGAACCTGTTTGGTGATAGTTGGAGTCAAATTTCAGTTTCATTTTAGCTTAGACTGCTGCGTGCCAAATCCTTGTTTGCGTGCCAATTCATAACTGCAACTTCAATTCAGTTTCAGAATTTTTCCTCTTGTTGCATTTTTAGTGAGCTAATTTAGATAGTCTAAGTTTGTTTAGACCTTAGCTTCAATTTTGAATCATTGTTTAGCTTGATAAGACAAAAATTCAATGTGTTTCCTAGTCAACCCTTGCGTATCAGAAATTCTGCCCAGTTCTGAACTTTAGTTCAATTTCTAGTGCTTTTGTAGCTTGTTTCCAGATTGTTAGTGCTTAGTTTATTCCCTTCAATTAGAGGTCACATTTAGGGTGTGAATTCAGTAATCTAAGTTGATCAGATTTGCTTTTGAATCCCCTTTTGTTTAGCTTAGTAATTCTGAAATTTCTGAACATTTAAGTGTAGTCTCGGGTTGTGTCTTGCTTGATTGTTTTGGGATTGCTTTCTTCATTCATTCCTACCAAGTTTTCCATTAATAGTTTGCTTGCCAAATTGCATTTGATCAGTTACAATTCTGAATTGTTAGAAGTGGTTTTAGGTACAAAAATTCAGAGCTTGGCACAAAAAAATTCAGCTTGTGTGCCAAGCTGTTTTGGGAAATATTTTTACATTAGTTTTCTCTTGTTTCTATAGCATTAAATAGCTTCTTTAATTCTATTGATATCATCCTTATTTCCTTGAATTTTCCTTGCATTTGTTAGCCCCCTAACTTGCGGCTAAGTGGAGTACTAGGTTTAGTTCCTTGTTAGCTTTGGTTTAACATTAGGTTGAGTACTAGATGCCATTTCCTTGTTAGTTCCATTGGTCATTTTCCTTTATTTCTATTTCGTTTTCATTCTCAATTGCAACTTCATTTACGACCACAACTCCCAAATTCAATTCCTTGTGTGAAACCCAAAAACAAAAACGACCTAAATACGAGCTTGAATCAAACAAACTCTCAACTAGTCCCTGAGAAAAATACGACCTATGGCCCCTATATTACATTTTCATACTTTTGATTGTAAAAGGGTTTCCAGCATTCATTTATAAATTCTAAATTTGAGACCCACTTTCGTGACACATATTTTGGGTCTGTCAACTGCCCAGCTTACACAAGCATTCCTCCCTACTCCGACGACCCCTCCTTCACGTGTGCCTTCAAGTATACTCCCTTGGCTTGCCCCTTGAAGTCCTCTTCCACCGGCTACCATCCCTCAAATGTGCACGCAAGCCCTCGGCTTGTCTTCATACCACCCTTCACGTGTGCCCTTTAAAGTCCACTTCCCGGCTTACCCTTGGAGTTTTTCTTCCCTCGGATGTGTCCTCCATGTGTGACTCACCAAGTCCTACAAGACTCATTCACACATATTAAAACAATATAACACCCTAACCTTAACCATATTGACACACACACATCAAAACCATGATCTTCCCGATCATACTTGGGTCGATTGCCCCAACAGAAATTGCATGTTTTCAAAAGCTTCAATGGGAGAATTTCATATTAAAGGGGAACTTCATGCATTTTCAAAATATTTAAAATAAAAATGTCCAAAACTTCCAATTAAGGTTTTTTTCAAATGTTTTGTAACATATTTAAAATTGATGTTTCAAACCTATTTTTGAAAAAGTTGCGAAATTATTGTTGGATCGAGAGAATACGATAGAGGGGGGTGAATATCATTAAAAACTTTTCAGATTCGACGTTAAGAGAATACGCAGCGGAATTGAAAACACAGCACAAGAACTCAAGCGATTTTACTTGGTTCGGAGTCACAGTCGGCTCCTACTCCAAGGTCCAGGGTCGTTGACCGTTTACTGCGGGCAATTCTATATGTGCGCAAATGTTTACAGAAAAATATTACAGTAGTAGTACAGTAAACTAAAATTTAAACTCTTCGTTACTGACTCCCGGTGTGGATCGTGCTTCTGAGCAGAGGGTCGTCGGCGGCGCTTGAGTCTCGAGATGGGAGGTTTCTGGAGCAGAGCGCATGAGTCGAAGAGCGTATTGGCATTGGAAGTGTTGTCTCAGAAGCCTTGGGGGTCGAGCCCCTTATATAGTGCACCTAGGGGCGCCCGAGACGCTGGGGGCGCCCTCCACGTGTCACTCGATCCGCAAACCTCTCGATCAGCCTTTATCCCCCCAGGATCGGGCTCGAGGTTTGACGGGGGCGCCCGGGAAGCAGGGGGCACCCGAATTGACTTGGTCGGCTGGCTTCTCACAGACTTGAACTCTATCTGCTTCGTTGGCTTGGACCCAGGGCGCCCGAGGCATCCGGGGCTCCCGGGAGCACGGGGGCTCCCGGGAGCACGGGGGCACCCGGGAGCTTGGGGGCGCCCGACCCAGTGACCTTCCGAAGCGTTTTATTGCTCAACTCTTGTTTGGCTTTGACCTTGGGTGCCCGGGACCTCCCGGGCGCCCGACCCAGCTGCCGCCCCTCTCCTTTGAGGCGTTCTGAGCTGCAGAAACTAGTTCCTTTGGTCCTGCATCCAAGGTTAGTACCAAACATGATAAAGCAAGTATGTTAGTGAGTTTTACAGCCGTAGCTGTCTTGGTTCTGACTTTGGGTCTCTAAAATGAAGCCCTAGGTCGAACCGATGCCTAATGTTCCCTCGACGGGGAATGCGTCCTCACCTACTCCTCTCAGGAGAATTTACCTGTTGCCAACCGGCTCCTCCAGTTGGACTTTTGCCTAGCAGTCCTTCGCCAGGTGCCTAGTAGTCCTTCGCCAGGTCTTCAATACCAAGCAGTCCTTCGCCTGGTGCCCAGCAATCCTTCGCTAGGTCTTCGGTTCCAAGCAGTCCTTCGCCTGGTGCCTAGCAATCCTTCGCCAGGTCTTTCGACTCCTAGCAGCCCTTCGCTAGGTGCCCAGGAGTCCTTCGCCAGGTCCTAGGGTTTTGATGCCTAGCAGTCCTTCGCTAGGTGCCTAGCAGTCCTTCGCTAGGACTTCAATCTGCACACTTAAGTAACATGTTAGATAAACATAACATCTTAACTTTTGAACCCTTTGCCATTATCAAAACCCAGGTTCGACTTGGGTGCTGTCTACACCAACAATCTCCCCCTTTTCGATTTATGGCAACCCGATTCAAAAAGTTAAGTTAATCAAAATAGGTAAAATACTAGTTTAGTTTCCTCCCCTGGAAAGAATCTCCCCCTAGGTTTTTCAAGGGTTCGTGGGGTTTGAAAAAATTCTAAGTCTAAAGATGGAATTAATTTTTTAACACTTAGAACATTTTTCAAAAGAAGTTTTAGAAAACATTTTCCAAAAAAAATTTTGGTTGGGTACTTGGAAAATTTATACTTAGAAATTTTACACTTAGAAAAGTTTTCAAGTTAATAACTTAGACAATTTTCTAAACATTTTCTAAAATTTTTTTTTCAATCTCTTTAGTACTTTAGAAGGTTTATGCTTAGAAACTTTTCTATTAGAGAAGTTTGAAAATAAGTACTTAGAAAAATTCCGAACATAGCTTAAGTTAGAAACACTTTTGAAAAACAGCTTGGGTCAAATACTTAGACTCAATTTTGGAATCAACTTAGATCAAGTACTTAAAAACAGTAAAAAATAGTTTTGAAGGCAACTTTGATTAAGTACTTTTTGAAGAAAGGATAAGGAGAATTTTGAATTTTGAAAAAAAAAAATTAAAATCTTCTCTCCTTTCCAATCTCTCCCCCTTTGCTATATATCAATAAAACAAAGCAATATAGCAAAAAATTGCATAAGGATATAGCAAAAGCATAATGTGTTGTACTGAACCAATTCAAGATATAAACTGAACCAAATCAATTTGAATTATCTCTGTAGGGTCCTGTCTAACCCAATTTACTACTTACTAACTGTTATAAACAGTAATTTTCGCTACGGGGTTTTATTGTGTCGTTTGTTAATTAGTATACTATTTTGGATGTAGCAAGCCGTACTAATTGCTTCTGCCCAATATTGGTTAGCTAGGTTAAATTCATTGAGCATAGCCCTAGCGGCTTCCTGTAGGGTTCTATTTTTCCTTTCAACTATCCCATTTTGCTGAGGGGTTCTAGGACACGAAAATTCATGTATATTCCCATTTACCTTACAAAATTCCTCGAATCGTTGATTTTCAAATTCTCCTCCGTGGTCACTCCTAAGTCTTTTGATTTTGGTATCGTTTTGATTTTCAATTAACTTACAAAAATCATTGAATAGGTTTAGGGTTTCATCTTTGGTCTTTAGAAACCTAACCCAGGTAAATCTAGAGTAATCATCAACTATTACTAAGCAGTACTGATTTCCGCTTAGTGACTTGGCTCCATGTGAATCAAATAGGTCAAGATATAAGAGCTCAAGTGTGGTTTGAGTTCGATCAGACTGAATAAGTTTGTGATTAGACCTGGTTTGTTTACCTTGATTACATGATTTACATATTAAGTTTTCATGGTTCTTAATTTTAGGGATACCTTTAATTAGGCCAAGTTGAGTGATTTTCGAAATTATTCTCAAATTTGTGTGATCTAATCTCCTATGCCAGAGGTTTGATTGTTCTAACTGAGTTAACATGTATTGAGGTACTAGTGGTAGGTTTATAATGTAAACATTATTTTTTCTAGTGCCCTTAAGCATGATTTCTGAGTCTTGCAAGTTTCTAATCAGGCAGTTAGAGTTGGTAAAGGTAAATACATAACCAGTATTGTACAATTGACTTATGCTAAGCAAGTTAAATTTAAAATCTTCAACCAAAAGAACATTCTTAATAACAAAGTCAGATTTAAGCTCAATGTTACCTGACCCAATCACCTTCAGTGTAGCATTGTTGCCAAATGCTACTGAGCCTAGGTTTTTGAGCTTGAGTTTGGTGAATTTCAATTTATCCCCAGTCATGTGTCTGGAGCACCCACTATCCAACATCCATTGGTCCAAATCTTTATGTTTCTACACATAAAGTGTTTTGTTGATTTGAATCCAATTAGAATTAGGAATAGCCTAAATTGATTTTCACAACCTAGTCTGTCTCACCCAATCTAGGGTTGTCAATCACGTTAGCCTTATAGGTTTTGTGAGACAGGTTTTAGTAGATAGAATTATTTTGAAAAATCATGATTTATTTTGAAAAACTTAAATTAGTTTTGAAAACAGTTGATTTTGAGTTTAATTAAAAACAAAATATGTGAATCTACAATTAACTGAAAATTTTTGTTAGATTCGAATTTGACAAAGAATAATTTGAATTTGAATTTCAAAAATTGGCTTCCAGGTCTTGGCGAGGCACTAGGCCTTCTTTGGCCGTAGCCTTATTGGATAATCAACCCTTTCCTTGACAAAGCCTTTTAATAAAATTTCATTTTCAAAATTATTTTTTGAAAAATTTTGGTCTAACTAGTTTGGGTCTTGGATCGGTAGCTTCGGCTAGTTTCACCAGTCTAAAGAGACCAAGTAGAGTATACTTGACCTTATTAGAAGAGGCTTCCCTAACGTATTATCATCTCACCGCCACCCAATAGTAGATTGTTCAAATTTCAGTTTAATTGGTTCAGTCCTTAAACTAACCAGTCCTAAGTCTAAGCATGGTAAATTGCAAAAATTAAATAAACAAGCAATCATGCAATTTTAAAAACAAGAATAGAAATTTATCTAACTATGAATATTGTTTTTAATTTGGCTCCCCCTGGACTAAAGCCACGATAATGGTTTGACAAGATGTGAATCTTGTCCTTGGGGATCCAATACTGATTTGATCCAGTTTGTTTATTCAGGCACAGTTTGGGTACCCATGCCTGAACTTTAGGTCTGGACTGATTCAGTACAGCATAGTATATTCTTTGTCTAGACTTGGTTCTATAACCTAACTCGGATCGATTTAGAACTGACTTCTGTTTTCCAAGGATCATGTCAAGACCCTTGGAACCAGAAGTGAATCGTTCTAAGGCTGTTCTGAGGTCCTTGACTTGAGTTTTCAAGGAGGAGTTCTCTTTCTCAAGTTTTCAACTTGAGTAGAGGTCCCTTCTTGAACCTTCTCAGCTAAGGATCCAGAGTCAGCTCCCTCTTTCAGGAGTTTTACTTCCTGTCAGAGAGATTCGACTCGGAGTTTGGCTTTCGCCAAGTCTCGAGAAAGATAGGCAATTAATTTGTTTAACTGATTTCTAGTAAAACCACTTACAGTGATTTCGCCATCCTCTGAAAATGTAAGTTTGCCGTCGTCCAGCTCCGATTCTGACTCGGTCTCGATTTCTTCTGAGGCGTTTAGTGCGAGCAGGTTCGACTGTGGGGCCTCTTCTTCTTCTTCGGAGGAGGACTCGTCCCACGTTGCCTGAAGGGCCTTCTTCTTTCTCGTCTTCTTCGTTTCCTTCAGATTGGGGCATTCAATCTTGTAGTGACCCTTCTTTTTGCATTCGTAACAGGTCACATTTGGTTTGTTCTTTTCATTTGAGGGTTCAGCTGGTTCTTCCTTTCTTCGGTTGGCTTTCCTTCTGTTGGTCTGGTTTTTTAGTTCTTTGTAGTAGTCCCGAGCTAGCCGAACCAACTTAGGTCGATTTCCTTCGCTGTCTTCTGAGTCTGAATCTGAATCAGACTCGGGTGCAGGTTGAGGCTTCTTCTTGGTTATTTTTCCAGTTTTACCTGCAACAAAAGCGATGCCTTTCTCGGCTAGGGTGCAGTTAGTCTGCTCATGCAATTCTAGTTCAGAAAATAGTTCATCTAACTTGATTTTAGAAAGATCCCTTGAAACTTTGTACGTATCTACCATAGATGCCCACAAAGTATTTCTAGGGAAGGCATTAAGAGCATACCTGATCAGGTCATGGTTCTCTACCTTGTGACCGATGGTGTGTAGGCCGTTCATCAGCTCCTGAATTCTGGCGTGGAGCTGAGCTGCAGATTTGCTATCGTTCATCTTGATGGTATACAACTTGTTCAGTAGTAGGTCCCTCTTGCTGATTCAGGTGTCGGAGGTTCCTTTGTGTAATTCAATTAGCTTACCCCAGAGTTCCTTTGCGCTGTTGAATGGACCCACCCAGTTCAGCTCTTCTTTGGTTAGACCGCATTGAAGTGTTTGAGTTGCTTTGGCATCGGCTTCAATTTTCCTTTTTAGGGCGGTATCCCATTCAGTGTAGGATTGTTGTACTCCGTCAGCATTCTTCGAAATTTCCGGTTTGGACTGGATTATTATCCACATGTCCACCTGAGTTTTCATATGGGCTTCCATCCTACTCTTCCAGTAGGAGAAATCCTCCCCACTGAAGAGCGGTGGTCTTGCGGTACTAAGCCTTCTTGCATGGCCATTTAGGATTTACTGAAAAGAGAGAGAAACGAAAAAAAATGTCCCAAGACTTGGTCTTGGATTAGTAGTGCGGGAAGAAAAGAAATTATCGAGTGGTGTTGCACCAACCTCTATTAATGATAAAAATTCGATTAAAAAAATCCAAGAAAATCCAAAAAATTCTCAAATTAGTGGTTGCACCAAATTTGAGCTTCCCCGCTCTGATACCACTTGTTGGATCGAGAGAATACGATAGAGGGGGAGAATATCGTTAAAAACTTTTTGGATTCGATGTTAAGATAATACGCAGCGGAATTAAAAACACAGCACAAGAACTCAAGCGATTTTACTTGGTTCGGAGTCGCGGTCGGCTCCTACTCCAAGGCCCACGGTCATTGACCGTTTACTGTGGGCAATTCTATATGTGCGCAAATGATTATAGAAAAAATATTACAGTTGTAGTACAGTAAACTAAAATTTAAACTCTTCGTTACAGACGCCCGGTGTGGATCATGCTTCGGAGTAGAGGGTCGTCGTCGACGCTTGAGTCTCGAGATGGGAGGTTTCCGGAGCAAAGCGCTTGAGTCGAAGAGCGTATTGGCGTTGGAAGTGTTGTCTCAGAAGCCTTGGGGGTCGAGCCCCTTATATAGTGCACCTGGGGGCGCCCGGGACGCTGGGGGCGCCCTCCATGTGTCACTCGATCCGCAAACCTCTCGGTCAGCCTTTATCCCTCCAACATCGGGCTCGAGGTTTGACGGGGGCGCCCGGGAAGCAAGGGGCGCCCGAATTGACTTGGTCGACTGGCTTCTCGCTGACTTGAACTCTATCTGCTTCGTTGGCTTGGACCCAGGACGCCCGGGAGCACGGGGCGCCCGGGAGCTTGGGGGCACCCGACCCAGTGAGCTTCCGAAGCGTTTTCTTGCTCAACTCTTGTTTGGCTTTGACCTTGGGCGCCCGGGACCTCCCGGGCGCCCGACCCAGCTGCTGCCCCTCTCCTTTGAGGCGTTCTGAGCTGCAGAAACTCCTTCCTTCGGTCCTGCATCCAAGGTTAGTACCAAACATGATAAAGCAAGTATGTTAGTGAGTTTTACAGCCGTATCTGTCTTGGTTCTGACTTTGGGTCTCCAAAATGGAGCCCTAGGTCGAACCGACGCCTACTGTTCCCTCGACGGGGAACGCGTCCTCACCTACTCCTCTCAGGAGAATTTACCTGTTGCCAATCGGCTCCTCCGGTTGGACTTTTGCACAGCAGTCCTTCGCCAGGTGCCTAGCAGTCCTTCGCCAGGTCTTCAGTACCAAGCAGTCCTTCGCCTGGTGCTCAGCAATCCTTCACTAGGTCTTCGGTTCCAAGCATTCCTTCGCCTGGTGCCTAGCAATCCTTCGCCAAGTCTTTCGACTCCTAGCAACCCTTCGCTAGGTGCCCAGCAGTCCTTCGCCAGGTCTTAGGGTTTCGATGCCTAGCAGTCCTTCGCTAGGACTTCAATCTGCACACTCAAGTAACATGTTAGATGAATATAACATCTTAACTTTTGAACCCTTTGCCATTATCAATACCCAGGTTCGACTTGGGTGTTGTCTGCACCAACATTCATTACTTAAAGTTATGTTGGAAAAACTCAAAAATCACTCTTAGAAATTTTGTTCGCCCATGTATATTTTTCATATATGTCAAAGGGAGAGGAAAAGGTCAAAGTTAAGTGTTTTATAAATTATTCAGGGGGAGTATGAGAAATAAAGAGGAAATCTTATTTTGTTCAAAATTGCATTGGTTTTAAACTTTATTCTGTTCAAAACTGCAATACTTCATTGGTTTTAAACTTTCTTTCTTAATTGTTATAATTTTTACTTAATTTTGAATTGTGTTGCCATAAATCAAAAAGAGGGAGATTGTTGGTGCTGGAAGCACCATATCGAACCTTATTTTGATATGGGCAAAGAGTTTAAAGTTAAGTATTGTTGGTGATCTAATGTGTTTCATTAAGTATGCAGGAAAGTCCTAGTTTACCTAGACTCGAAATCTTGATCTGTAGGGTTGAGCATGAAGTCCTAGACGAGGGTTGGACACGAAGACCTAGTTCAAGGAATTAGGCACGAAGACCTGGCCGAGGGTTGGGCACGAAGACCTGGTTCGAGGAATTAGGCAAGAAGACCTAGTCGAGGACTGGGCACCGAAGACCTAATCCGAAATATCGAGAATGAGACTTAGCCGAACGAGGACTGCGGACAGAAGTAGAGACGGGTCAAGGTTCGGACGTCTTGAGATCCAAGAGTCTCGAAATCTGAGAAAAAGTTCAACCAGAGAAGCCGGTTGGCAAAATGTAACTTCTCCTGAGAGGACTAGGTGAGGACGTGTTCCCCTGAAGAGGGAACAGTAGGCATCGGTTCGACCAAGGATTTCATTTGAAATCTAAAGTTAGAACCAAGATAGCTCTGGTTGTTATTCCATGCATATTTATTATATTATTATGTTCTTGGACTAACCCTGGTTGCAGGCTGAAAGAAGTGTGCTGCTATGATACCATGCGCTTGAATGGTATCAGGCGCCCCAGAAGGGGTTCTTCAAGTCGCTACGCAACATCAGCTACCAGGCGCCTATGAGCTCACAGGTGCCTCAGTTGTCCCAGGTGCCCAAGAATGGTGATAAGTGTTGGCTGAGTCTGCGAATAAGGATGCGGCCAAAATGGGTGATGTGGCAGACGCCCAAGAAGCTACTATAAAAGGGGCTTCACCCCTTTGCCTTCAGACATCAACTCAAGCACTCAAACATGCATGCTACGACAAGCTTCCATGCTCAAGCCTTCTACACCGACAACGTTCAAGATCAACAACACGTCGCATCAACAAGCTCAGCATTTCTTCTTAAGTGTTGTCAGTATAAAAGCTTTAATTTTTGTTCTGTACTTATGTTCATATATTGTAAAGCATTTTCTGAATTATAGAATTGCCCAACGTAAATGGGCAAAGACTGTGGTGTTGGATCGAGAAACACGATAGAGGGGGGGTGAATATCGTGAAAACTTTTCGGATAAAACTTAATAGAAGGTGCGCAGCGGAATAAAAAAACAAACACGAGGGACACAAGTATTTTTTACTTGGTTCGGAGTCGCGGTCGGCTCCTACTCCAAGGCCCACGGTCCTTGACCGTTTACTGCGAACAATTCTATATTCGCGCAAAGGTTTACAGATTTAATACAAGAATAGTGCAGTAAGTAAATGAATTACACTTTTCGTTACCGACGCCCTAATGTGGATTGTACTTCGGAGCAGAGGGTCGTCGTCGGCGCTGGAATGTCGAGAACGGAGTTTGCCGGAGCAGAGCGCTTGAACGAAAAGCTTGGAGGCGTTGGAAAAAGTCTTGTTTTGAAGCCTTGGGGTCGAGCCCCTTTTATAGTGGTCCTGGGGCGCCTGAGACGTCGGGGGCGCCTGACACGTGCCTTCGGATCCGAGAACTTCTATCCGAAGCTTGGTCAGCGCTTATCCCCTTCGAATCGGCTCTAGAGCTGACTGGGGCGCCCGGGACCTCCCGGGCGCCCAGGTTGACTGGGTCCGCTGACTTCGTGGCTGATTTTGCTTCGAATCATCCTTGGCTTTGACCTTGGGCGCCCGGGACCTCCCAGGCGCCTAGCCCAGCTGCCTGCCCCTCTCCTTTGGGGTGTTCTAAGCTGCAGAAACACACTCCTTCGGTCCCTGCATTCAAGGTTAGTACCAATACAAACAAGGCAAGAATATTTGTTAGTTTTTACAGCCATAGCTGTCTTGGTTCTGACTTTGGGTCTCCAAAATGGAACCCTAGGTCGAACCGACGCCTACTGTTCCTTCGACGGGGAACGCGTCCTCACCTACTCCTCTCAGGAGAGTTTACCTTTTGCCAACCGGCTCCTCTGGTTGGACTTTTGCCCAGCAGCCCTTCGCCAGGTGCCTAGCAACCCTTTGCTAGGTCTTCAATGCCTAGAAGCCCTTCGTCAGGTGCCTAGCAGCCCTTCGTCAGGTCTTCGCTGCCTAGCAGCCCTTCGCCAGGTGCCTAGCAGCCCTTCGCCAAGTCTTTGATGCCTAGCAGTCCTTCTCCAGGTGCCTAGCAGCCCTTCGCCAGGTCTTAGGGTTTCGATTCCTAGCAGCCCTTCGCCAGGTCTTAGGGTTTCGATGCCTAGTAGCCCTTCGCTAGGTGCCTAGTATCCCTTCGCCAGGTCTTAGGGTTTCGATGCCTAGCAGCCCTTTGCTAGGTGCCCAACAGCCCTTCGCCAGGACTTCTTTCTGCACACTTAAGTAACATCGTTAGATCACAAATAGTACTTAACTTTGTATCCTTTGCCAATATCAAAACAAGGTTCGATATGGTGCTTCCTGCACCAACATGTGGGTCTTGGTGTAGGAGCCATTACAGACTCCGAACCAAGTAAAAAAGAAAAAGTGTTAGCCGTGTTTTACTTATTTCCGCTATGTCTTAATTCTGATTATTCAAAAAAATTATGTTATCAATATTCCCCCCCCCCCTCCTCTATCGATTACAACGATCCCACAACTATCACAATTTTTACGAGTAACCATGCGATATAGTGATAAAGGAAACATAAGGGAGTACATTATGGAGATGTCCAATATAGTGACAAATCTGAAAACACTAAAACTTGATATGTCTGAGAGTATGTTAGTGCATTCCGTCTTGATTTATCTACCGGCACGGTTCACTCCTTTTAAGATATCGTATAATACTCAAAAGGAAAAGTGGGCGTTGAATGAGCTCATTGCTCAATGCGTGCTAGAGGATGGGAGATTGAAGATTAGGATATCTGAGAGTGCTCACTTAGCATCTGGTTCTTAAAGTACGAGCAAGAAGTGAAAAAGGATCAATAACAAAGGAAAAGGAAATGAAACTGCAGATTCTAGAGGCAATGACCATAAGGAGCACAAGAAGCAGAATAAAAAATCTACTTGTTTCTTTTGCAAGAAGAAAGGTCATATGAAAAAAATCTGTCTCAAGTACGCCAACTGACATGTAAAGAAAGGTAAACTTCTCAACTTTGTTAGTTCAGAAGTCAATTTAGATACAAGCCTAAAGAACCAAGTTTCATGTCATTGATGTCAAGAATCCAATTTAGATCAGGAAATACTTCTAGGGTTCAAAAAGTTAAGAAGAAAATGACTAAGGCATGGGTGCCAAAGTCATTCATTGAAGATGTATTAGGTCCCAAAATTTGGGTACCTAATGTTGGATCGAGAATAACAATAGAGGGGGGGATGAATATCGTAAACCGTTTTCAGATTTAGAGAGAATGCACAACGGAAAATTAACAAAAAAACCAAACGCAAATACAAGGATTTACATGGTTCGGAGTTGCGGTCGGCTCCTACTCCAAGGCCCACGGTCGTTGGCCGTTTACTGCGAGCAATACTATAATCGCGCAAAATCTTCCAAACAGTTGTACAGTATTAAGTGCAGTAAGAATACAATTAAGAATTGACTCTTCGTTACCGACGCCCGATATGGATCGTTCTTCGGTGCGTAGGGTTGTCGTCGGCGCTAGAATCTCGAGATGGAGGATTTCTGGAGCAGAGCGCTTGAGTTGAAGAGCGTATTGGCGTTGAAAACTGTTGTTTTGAAGCCTTGGGGTCGAGGGGCTATTTATAGCCTCCTGGGGCGCCCTAAACGTTGGGGGCGCCCGCCCCCCCCCCCCCCCCCACGTGTCAGCCGATCCGAACAAGTCTCGTCAGCCCTTATCCCACTAGAATAGGGCTGAGAGTTGACTGTGGGGGCGCCCGGGACGCTGGGGCCGCCCCGGTTGACTCGGTCAGCTGGCTTCTCGGGAGGTTCACTTTGTTAGCTTGAACCCAGGGCGCCCTGGGCACTGGGGGCGCCCGGGACACAGGGGGCGCCCGAGACCAGTAAGCCTTTGAGCCGCTTCTTCGTTTACTGCTTTGCCTTGACCTTGGGGGTGCCCGGGACCTCTGGGGCGCCCTGCTCAGCTGCTGCCTCTCTCCTTTGAGGCGTTCTGAGCTGCAGAGACTCGTTCCTTTGGTCCTACATCCAGGGTTAGTTGCAAATACAATAAAACAAGAATATGTTATGATTATACAGCCTTCGCTATCTTGGTTCTGACTTTGGGTCTCCAAAATGGAACCCTAGGTCGAACCGACGCCTACTGTTCCCTCGACGGGGAACGCATCCTCACCTACTCCACTCAGGAAAATTTATCTGTTGACAACCGGCTCCTCCTATTGGACTTTTGCCCAGCAATCCTTCGCCAGGTGCCTAGTAGTCCTTCGCCAGGTCTTCGTTACCAGGCAGTCCTTCGCCTGGTGCCTAGCAGTCCTTCGCCAGGTCTTCGGTTCCAAGCAGTCCTTCGCCTGGTGCCTAACAGTCCTTCGCTAGGTGTTTGACTCCTGGTAGTCCTTCGCCAGGTGCCTAGCAGCCCTTCGCCAGGTCTTTGTTTCCTGGCAGTCCTTCGCCAGGTGCCTAGCAGCCCTTCGCTAGGACTTTGTTTCCTTGCAGTCTTAATGAGCACATTAGATAACAAACAATACTTAACTTTGAACCCTTTGCCAATATCAAAACAAGGTTCGATATGGTGCTTTCTGCACCAACAATCTCCCCCTTTTTGATTTATGGCAACACAATTCAAAGTTAAGTAGAAATTACAATAGTTTAAGCAAGAAGGTTAAGACCAATAAAACATAGCAATTCTGAACAGTATAAAGTCTAAAACCAATGTAATTTTTGAAAAAAATTTCTCATACTCCCCCTGAATAATTGTGTCCAATAAAACAACAATTAACTTAACTCTTAACTTTGACCTTTCCTCCCCCTTTGACATATATCAAAAAAAAACATTTATGGGTGAACAACATATCTAAGTGCATCATATTTTTGACAAAGTGTTTGTCAAAAATAGAGTAAAAGCATTTTCACTAAAAAACTTTTTACACTTAGACAATTTTGTTAAACAAGTTTTACTTACAAGCCTAAAAAACAAGTTTTATTTTGAAAAGTTTTGCAAGCCTAAATTTTGTTAAACAAGTTTTACTTACAAGGTTTTACAAAAAGAATTTAGGCAAAATTTTCCTAAAAAGAGTTTCAACTTTGAAAATTAGGACAAAATTTGTTAAAAAAAATTTGCACACTTAGAAGAATTTGTTTGGAAACACTTTGTATATTTTGAAAAACAAAATCTTTAAGACAAGTTTTTTTCACAAAAAAAACTTTACTTAGAATCATTTGCGAAAATTTTCAACAAGTTTTTGCTTAGAAAAAAATTTTACTTAGAAAAAACATGCACTTAAAATTTTTGAAACAATTAGAAATTTTTGAAGCACCTTTTGAAAAATAGATAAAAATTAGACAAAATTTCCTTTCTCCCACCCCCTTAATGTGAAATTCTTCTCCTTATGTTTTAGAACATTTCTAAGATAAACTTTCCTTGAAAAAGGGGGGAAAAGGTTAAGGAAGAATTTTATTTTTAATTTCACTTTTTCTTGGCCATATATCAATAAAGAACTTTTGAAAAATATATTTTGAAAGAAGATTTAAAATTTGCGTATCAGAGCTTATGAGTCTTGAAAATATAAATATTTGAGCGAATCAAAGCTTTTGTATATTCTCATTGAGTCCATGCTTGACAAGCAACAGAAAAATCAATAAGTTTACTTGTTTTGAATATTTTGAAAAAATGCAAGTACTTTAAAAGATATTGAGCTTTTTGAAAGATGCAAGTACTTTTAAAATATCTGTATCTTTGAAAACTATAAGTCACTTTGAATGATATTATGCATTTAAGTAATTTTAAAATATTAAAGAAAATTACTTGACTTATCTTTTGAAAGTACTTATCAATAATATTGTTTTTAACACATAGTATTTTACTTGCTTTGGTTTCTTTTCCAGTCTGACACAATCCTAGGAAACCTTGTTAATTACAAGGATATTTCCCCAAGTGTCCTGGAAATTTTTCAAACTCAAGTAAATACTATTTCCAAAAGAATTTTGATAAGCCAAAATGATAGTGTTTTGAAAATATATGCTAGTACATTTTGAAAAATGTGTGAACTTTTGAAGATACAATATTTTATAAGCCACAAGAATTTTGAAAAATAATAGTATTTTGAAAGACAAATTATTTAAGTTTTCAAAAGGATTTTAAACGTGCAGTGCATGAAAATATATAATTTTGAAAATGTTCAATAATTCTTTTAATTTGATCTCCCCCTAAACTTGACCCAGTCCTAGGAAGCTTGTTGACTACAAGCAATCTTCCTCTGAGTTTTAAGGTTTGATTTAAATTATAAGAATTATCTAACAAATAATTACCAAAAAAAATATTTCAAAAATTCTTCTTTTGACTCAAACTCCCCCTAAATTTGACATATCTTAGGAGTCCTTGTAGATCATGAAGTGGACCTTCCTCTGTGTCTTTAGGGTTTATTAAAATCAAAAGAATGATTTTGAATAACCTTCTGAGTATGATAACTTTCAAGGAGATAAATTTTTGAAAACACAACTTGGAATGATAGCACAGTTTTCGAAAATCATGATGATAATTTTTCAAAGAGATAGTAATATACGAGGGTTTTTGAATCAACTTTTGAAAAACTTATTTTGAGATGATAATAAGTTTTGGAGCATAAGGTTTTTGAAAAATCTGAATTTTTGAAAAAGATTAAGAAGAACTCCCCCTGTATCCGACACAGTCTGACTTTTATCTAAGCTCCTTAAGGGATTTTAGTGTTGACCAGGTTTGACTATGTTAACTAGGGTTGACTGTGTTGACCAACTTTAACTCAGTTGACTATGTTTGACCAATTAATAACTAAATCAAACAAGCCCTAGATTCTATTTAAAATGAGTCTATTGTGATATTTAACATGAAATTCAATATTTTTTAAAAAATAGAGATGAAAAAGTAGGGTATAGTAAACTGAATTAAATTTTGAATAATTTGAAAGCACTTTAAGTTTTATTTAAGAGGATAGTGACATATACTCTTAGGTCCTAGATATCTCACCCAGTTCTATGTGATCAAACATGTTAACCTTATGGATTTTGTGACATAAATATTTTAATAGAAAGATTTATTTTGAAAAGGCCATGATTAATTTTGAAAAGTTAAATTAATTTTTAAACCCAATTTAAATTTATTTTGAAAAGAGATATTTGAATCTAAAATTAACTGAAAATTTGTGTTAGATTCGAATTTAACAAAGAGTAAATTGAATTTGAATTTCAAAAATTGGCTTCCAGGTCTTGGCGAGGCACAAGGCCTTCTTTGGTCGTAGCCTTATTGGATCATCAACCCTTTCCTAGACAAAGCCTTTTAGTGAAATTTCATCTTCAAAATTACTTTTTGGTAAATTCTGGTCTAACTAGTTTGGGTCTTGGATCGGTAGCTTCGGCTAGTTTCACCAGTCTAAAGAGACCAAGTAGTGTATACTTGACCTTATTAGAAAAGGCTTCCCTAACGTACTATCATCTCACCTCCACCCAATACTATGTTGTTCAAATTTCAGTTAAGTTGGTTCAGTCCTTAAACTAACCAATCCTAATTCAAAGCATAATAAAATAAACAAGCAAGAAAAGTAATCAACTAAGTCACGTCATAATTGTAATGATTTTCTGGGTTTTTAGAATTCGCAAGATTGTGAATTAGACTTTCTAGCATTTTGACCTTATGTTTCAATATTTCATCTTCTTGTTCCAATTTACTAATGTTTGTTATAACTAATTTATAAGGTTTAATCATATTATTCAAGGTAAATAATGGATTTTCAAATACTGTAAATTTACCTTTAGATTTCTTTTTGGAGGTCTCCCCCTTGATTTTAGTCATCTTTCTTTTGCTTGATTGTTTCTTCAGTATTTTGTAGTGGTCGCGAGTCAACCGGACCAGTTTGGGTCGATCTCCTCCATTGTCTTCTGATTCCGAGTCAGAGTCGGACTCGGGTACAGGTTGAGGCTTCTTCTTTAGTGGTTCTCTTGGAGCTTTTCCTGCAATAGAAATTATACCTTCCTCGACCATTATAGTATCAGTCTGATTATTTAATTGTAATTCTGGAAAAAAATTCAAAATTGATTATCATTTTTGTCTCAGTCACTTTGTCTTCTGACTCTGGCTCGAATTCACAGTCAAGTATGGATTCTATCTCATCTTCTGATCCGGAGTCAATTTTGAAGTCGGGTGCTGACTCTTCTAAGATCTCAATATCGGATCTCTCCTTGTGTAGATTGATTAGCTTTTCCCACATCTCCTTGGCACAGGTGAAGGATCCGACCCGCTTCAACGCTTCAATTCTTCTTTGGTCAGGCCACATTGTAAGATTACTGTTGCCTTAGCATTAGTCTCGATCTTCCTTAGAGTTGGTTCGTCCAATTTGTCCCAGGCGATCGATGTTCCATCTTCTGTGGGGAATGTGAACCCCGTTTGGATTATCAACCATATATCCAGATTGGCCTTCAAGTGGGATTTCATTAGACTTCTCTAGGAATTGAAATTTTCGCCAGAGAAGAGCGGTGGACGGGCACTATTCCATTCTTGGTTGGCCATTTAGTTTAAACCTCGTACACAAGAGAAATAACAAAAATGTACCAAGACTTGGTCTTGAATTAGTAGTGCGGGAGGTGGAAAAAATAGCCCAACAAAAATATTGCATGATTTTCGAGATAAAATAATAATAAAATAATAATAAAAAGTTTGAGACAAATTTTTGAAAATATTACTTTTGTCAATTCTGAAAAGAAATAAGCATTCAAAGTTGAAAATTTTGCTCGAATTAAAGTAACACGTATTTCGAGAAAAATATTAAAATAATAACAAAAAAAGGTTTATGACAAATTTTTAAAAATTGATCGTTTTAATAATTTCAATGAATGGTGAAATAATGAAAATTCAAAATTGAAAAAGGCGTAAGGATATTTTAAATCCACTCACAGATATTATTTATTTGAAAATAAAAAGCGAAAAAGATCGAGTGGTGTTGCACCAAACTCGATTAACAAGAAAGATAAAAAAAATAAAATAATTTTGAAAATCCGAAAAACTCTCAAATTGGTGGTTGCACCAAATTTGAGCTTCCCTGCTCTGATACCACTTGTTGGATCGAGAATAACGATAGAGGGGAGGGTGAATATCGTAAACCGTTTTCGGATTTAGAGAGAGAATGCACGGCGGAAAATTAACACAAAAACCAAACGTAAAC
The DNA here is from genome assembly GCA_024364735.1 of Boesenbergia rotunda. Taxonomy (NCBI): domain Eukaryota; kingdom Viridiplantae; phylum Streptophyta; class Magnoliopsida; order Zingiberales; family Zingiberaceae; genus Boesenbergia; species Boesenbergia rotunda. Next base: position 146,075 of record JAGFNQ010007318.1, on the reverse strand, counting down.
ACAGGGATTTACTTGGTTCGGAGTCGCGGTCGGCTCCTACTCCAAGGCCCACGGTCCGTTTACTACGGGCAATACTATAATCGTGCAAAATCTTACAAACAGTTGTACAGTAGTAAGTGTAGTAAGAATACAATTAAGAATTGACTCTTCGTTACCGACGCCTGGTGTGGATCGTTCTTCGGTGCATAGTGTCATCGTCGACGCTAGAATCTCGAGATGGAGGATTTCTGGAGCAGAGCACTTGAGTTGAAGAGCGTATTGGCGTTGAAAACTGTTGTTCTGGAGCCTTGGGGTCAAGGGGCTATTTATAGCCTCCTGGGGCGCCCTGAACGTTGGGGGCGCCCCCCCCCCCCCCCCCCACGTGTCAGCCGATTCGAACAAGTCTCGGTCAGCCCTTATCCCACTCGAATAGGGCTGAGAGTTGACTGTGGGAGTGCCCGGGACGCTGTGGACGCCCGGTTGACTCGGTCAGCTGGCTTCTCGGGCGGTTCACTTCGCTGGCTTGAACCCAGGGCGCCCTGGGCACTGGGGGCGCCCGGGACACAGGGGCGCCCAGGACCAGTAAGCCTTTGAGCCGCTTCTTCGTTTACTGCTTTGCCTTGACCTTGGGGGCGCCCGGGACCTCCGGGGCGCCCTGCTCAGCTGCTGCCTCTCTCCTTTGAGGCGTTCTAAGCTGTAGAGACTCATGCCTTTGGTCCTACATCCAGGGTTAGTTGCAAATACAATAAAACAAGAATATGTTATGATTATACAGCCTTCGCTATCTTGGTTCTGACTTTGGGTCTCCAAAATGGAACCCTAGGACGAATCGACGCCTACTGTTCCCTCGACGGGGAACGCGTCCTCACCTACTCCTCTTAGGAGAATTTACCTGTTGCCAACCGGCTCCTCCGGTTGGACTTTTGCCCAGCAGTCCTTCACCAGGTGCATAGCAGTCCTTCGCCAGGTCTTCGTTACCAGGAAGTCCTTCGCCTGGTGCCCAGCAGTCCTTCGCCAGGTCTTCGTTACCAGGCAGCCCTTTGCTTGGTGCCCAGCAGTCCTTCGCCAGGTCTTCGGTTCCAAGCAGTCCTTCGCCTGGTGCCTAGCAGTCCTTCGCTAGGTCTTTGACTCCTGGTAGTCCTTCGCCAGGTGCCTAGCAGCACTTCGCCAGGTCTTTGTTTCTTGGCAGTCCTTCGCCAGGTGCCTAGCAACCCTTCGCTAAGACTTTGTTTCCTGGCAGTCTTAATGAGCACATTAGATAACAAACAATACTTAACTTTGAACCCTTTGCCAATATCAAAACAAGGCTCGATATGGTGCTTTCTGCACCAACACCTAAAACTTCTATATATTTCGAATGTATAGCTTTGGTTTAGGAGGAGCATCTATCAGCATGGGTTGTTGATAATTGGTGCTCCAATCAAATGATCGAGTAGCATTATTTTGATACAAACTTGAATTAGGACTATGAATCGCTGAGGATTGCACTTTATAGTTTACTGCAAATCTAGAAGTTAGCCACAATATCGAAATAGCAGCTTGTTTTTGAAATGTCTTAATATATATCTCAAGCTTAAGGTGTTTTGTTAAAGGAAAGGAAATTTTTTTTGTGAACATAGTTGAGCATGTCAAGTTTATATGTGTTATACAACATTAATGTATTATGCCAATTGTGGTTAAGAACAGCATGTTCACATAGTTTGTGATGTTTCAAAATTCAATACTTAAGCTCCATGACTTAGCTGGTTTCCCATCTGACTGGTATCAAACCTGATGCTTTTCACTTGCCTAATACTAATTGGATTATCAAGGTATCAGTACTTAAGTGTAAATTGATTATCAAAATTGGTCGAAGCAAACATGTTATAAACATACTTGGAACATAATTGATGATTTATTGTAATTGATACAAGCCTGTATTAAGATTTTAAAATATGTAAGGAAACGATTTTCTCTGATTGACGATGTTGGGAAATGAATTTTGGTTAATGGAACTCTTTTAGGATCAAAAGGGATTAAATCTGATTGTATTAGGGTTTAGAGTGTTTGAGAGTTGAAATAAACCTGTTTCTGAAACATATCAATTTCAGAAATCTTGTTTCTGAAATCTGATCAAAATCCTAAACCAAACCTGATCGGTCCACCGACCGATCAGGCTATTCCTGATCGGTCAAGCAAACCGATCAGGACTCCTCCTGATCGGTCAGCAGACCGATCAGGGTGTATGTATCGAAGAACCAAAAATCAAGGTCCTACTCCTCCTGATCGGTCACGGTGACCGATCAGACTCTTTATCCGGGTACCCTGACATCCATTGTTTTTTATACAAACTTGATACTAAGGGGATACAGATCTACTTAGGAAATTTTAAGGACTCTTGATTCTCAGAAATTTTTCTAAAATATCGAGTGTTAAAATGAGGTTTGGCTATCAAAACAAACTTGTTCCTGGAACCTTATAGCTTGACAAAGCTGTTTTGGGATTCAAATCGTGTTTCAGAAACTTTTCTGAAATATCTAATTGTTAATGCAGTCTGATCTGGGACGTATCAGAGTTTCTGAAATTTTTCAGAAATCAAATCGGTCCACAGATAAATCAGATTTTTTTTTTTGTATCAATCATCATGAATCTGATCGGTCAAGGAGATCGATCAGAATTATGTGTCTGATGCAGGTGCAATAATTATTGTCATATGAAGCATATACATTGTTGCCATGATACATTTATGGTATATGTCTCTCATATGCAATTCAAAAGTTATTTATTTTTTTGGGTTTTGGGAGAGACCCTCGTTTAAGGGGGAGTTATGTTGAAACTTAATAACCATACCCTTTTCGGTGTTTGACAAAGAGGGAGAGAATGGTTGATTAAGTTTAGGTTTTGTTGGGTTTGTTACAAATTTAATTATTGTAGGGGGAGGACTTTTATCCCCTTATGATAATGGAAATTGACTTCAATTGATCACTAATACCTAAACTTAAATCGGGTTGTCAAACAACAAAAAGGGGGAGATTGTTGATGCAGTCTAACATGATTGTTGTTTTGGTGTTGATACCGATTTAAGTTTTGTTGAGTAAGATGAATTCGGCTTAAGTCCTGGTCGGGGACTGGGCATGAAATCCTGGTGAGTGAAGCCGGGTGATTGAAACCTCGGTGAGTGAAGCCGGGTCCCGGTGAGTGAAGCCGGGTGACGGAAACCCCGGTGAGTGAAGCCAGGTCCTGGTGAGTGAAGCCAGGTCCTGGTGAGTGAAGCCAGGTGACTGAAACCCCAGTGAGTGAAGTCGGGTCCTAGTGAGTGAAGCCAGGTGACGAAAACCCCGGTGAGTGAAGCTGGGTCCTGGTGAGTGAAGCCGGGTCCTGGTGAGTGAAGCCAGGTGTCGGGATCCCCGGTGAGTGAAGTCGAGTCCTAGCGAGTGAAGCTAGGTGAAGGAAATCCCGGTGAGTGAAGCCGGGTCTTAGCGAGTGAAGCTAGGTGACCGAAACCCTGGTGAGTGAAGTCAGGTCCTAGTGAGCGAAGCTAGGTTGAATGAAGTCCCGGTGAGTGAAGCTGGGCACGGAGTCTTGGTCCGGGGGACTGAGTATGAGTCAGGAAGCGGTTGGATCAGTCTGTGGTCCGATCAGGGAGTTGGCACTAACTCCTGATTGTGGATCGGTCTGGTGACCGATCCAGGGCGTCTAATCGTTCTGGTGAACGATCAGAAAGAGAACAGAATGTTTCTATTTGGCTTCTGATCGTTCCGGTGAACGATCAGAGAGAGATCAGAATGGTTCTGTGAGAAACCCTGATCGGTCGATCTGACCGATCATGATCGATCTATCCACACCCTGACCGATCAGGATGGCTCCTGATCGGTCAGGGAATGACCTGATCGGTCACCATACCGATCAGGGTACAACCTGATCGGTCAAGTGACCGATCAGGTGGCTTTGGTTGGGAAGAAGCTGATGGGTTGTGCCTCAACTGGTGGATCGGTCAAGGTGACTGATCCCCATTCCTGATCGATCAGTGTGACCGATCACAGCTTCCCTGGATCGATCAGGAGTGAGCCTGATCGATCAGGGTCATCACTGATCGGTCTGGTCACCGATCAGTGTCTGATAACTTTAATTTGAATCGTTGTCAGACGCTCTGATTTTGCTCTGAATCTTTCTGATACCTGCTGATTTCTTTGTGATATGCTTTGCTAAGCTTCTATTGAGTGTGCAGGTGAGACAGGGATGATACAAATCAAGGAGAAGAGTCATTGGCGACTTTCACCATGGCAGGTTTGTCTGTTTTCTGTTTCCAGGTCTCAACGGCTTCTGGCGCAGCTGGCGACTGACCGGAGGCTCAGCTGAAGGGGACTTCAGTGGACTGAGTGCTCAGTGGAGTCACTGGGTCAGGCTGTGTGTCAGTGGGTGTTGATGGAGTCTGGCGACAGTGAGCAGAAGCTTAAGAAGAAGCTGGGAAGCAGAGGAGCGTAAGAAGAACAGACAGAAAACTTGAGAAGTGTTTTGCTGTGGTGTTGAGCTCTCTGTGTAGTTTCTTGCTTGAGCGTTCCTGTGAGATCTGTGTGAGCTATTCTTCTCATTGTCTCGTGCGCTTAATTGATATCATCTGGAGATTGTTGTGGAGAGGTTTCTCCACCGAGAAGGAGGCTCTATTCTATCCGGAAGTTCCGGGGCTTGATCTGCCGACGATCAAGGGATCGCCCACCTTACGGGCACGCCAAGGAGTAGGGGCAAGTTATCCCCGAACCTTGTAAACCATCTTGTTAGCGACTGGTTTGTTCTTCATTTCTGCATTTCTGTTTGTTTCTGTATTGTTTCCGCTGCTGCTAACCTAAGTGCAGAAAAGTTCAAAGAGCAAGTTTTTGTGTGTCTGGCTATTCACTCCCCCCTCTCTAGCCATCCAAGGTCCAACAATGATCTCTCCGATCATTCTCGGGTCGATTGCCTCAACAAATACGACATGGGATAAGATGATATCTAAGTTGAAAATAGTAACTAAGAGTGTACTCGGTGAGTCAAAGGGACACACATCACCAAGTAAGGAATCTTTGTGGTGGAATGAAAAGGTACAAGAAAAAATAAATAAAAAATGAATAACATATAAGAAATTATATATTTGTAAGAACAATAAAAACTTTTAAAAAATACAATAACTAAGAAAAAGGCTAAGAAATCAGTGAATGAAAAAAAAATTGAACAATTATATCAAAACTTGGATACAAAAGAAGGGGAAAGAGACATTTACAAAATAGCTAAAGTGAGAGAGAGGGACTTTAGCCAAATAAGATGTATTAAAGATGAATGCAATAGAGTGCTAGTAAATGATAGCGAAATAAAAGAGAGAGGGAGGATTTATTTTCATCAACTTTTTAATGAAGGTTTAGGGAACCAACTTAACTTAGGTAATTTAAGTAGTTCAAATGAATATAGAAATTTTAATTTTCATCATAGAATTCAAACTTGAGAAGTAGAACACGCTTTGAAAGGGATGCAAAATGGAAAATCCGTGGGATCAGATCAGATGATATCCCAATGGAGGTATAGAAGTGCTTAGGGAAACAAGATTTTGAATGGCTTACAAAATTATTTAATATGATATTAAAAATAAAAAAAAACCTAATCAATGTAGGGTAAGTACTCTAGTTTACTTATATAAGAATAACGGAGATGTATAAAATTGTGCAAACTGTAGGGGTATTAATCTAATGAGTCATACCATTAAACTTTAGAAAAGATAATAGAAAAAAGATTAAGGAAGGAGACTACGGTGACCGAAAATCAATTTAGACTGATGCCTGGAAGATCGACAATAGAAGTTATTTATCTTCTTAGACAATTAATTGAAAAGTATCAGGAGCAAAAGAAAGATCTACACATGATATTCATTGATTTAGAAAAAAACATACGATAGGGTCCCAAGAGACATTATATGGTGAATTCTAGAAAATAAAGGCGTTAGAGTAACATATATTAAACTAATTAAGGATATGTACGAAAATGTAACGACCAGAGTGCAGACTTCAGACGGATTAACTGAAGCATTTCTAATAAGAATAGGGTTACATCAAGGATTAGCTCTATGTCCTATCTTTTTACACTAATAATGGGCGAACTCACTGAACACATTCAAGATACAGTATCATAGTGCTTATTGTGTTAGGACCGAAAGGAATTTAGATATCTCCATAATGGTATGGTATTATCCACTTTGGGCCTAAGCCCTCATGATTTTGCTCTTGGGCTTTCCTAAAAGGTCTCATCCCAATGGAGATATCTTTTTTCCTTATAAGCCTATGATCTATCTCATGTGTTTTTGATGTGGAACTATGTTTACAACTTTACACACCGCGGTTGTAAACCTACAGAAAGGAACCAGAACTATCTTTTTTCTTTGTCACTATCGTGTGGATCTACATATGCTTTACTTGATCTCGATGTTATTTGATTCAAATGTTTTGATGAGTTCATAATCTAATCCAAATACAACTCTAATTTGCTCCTATGGACTTCATTGATCAATATTCAGTAGAAACAAAATCTGATGTTTAGAGATTTAACAAGTACAATGCAATTTTTTGGGTGGAGTTGTACTGTCCAGTGAAGAAAGCACAATGTCTCAGTCATCATCTGGTTGGTCGCCAAGATTTCGACCTCAATTGCTCTTTGTGCTGGGCCGATGTTATCTTCATCGCTGTCCTCCATCTCTTGTGACATGCCATCTTCTCCATTGTCGTAGACCTGGGAACTCACCACTTGCCCGGAGAGGTCCTTGTGCTTCAGATTTCCTGCCATTGTAGTTAAAATGGCGAAAACCAAAGAATCGAATGAGATGAATGTGTTGGTAAGTGGACATTATGTTGCATGATAGCTCACCCATCCAGAAAGTGCAGTTACTGGGTTTGCTATGAAGAAGAGCCTTGACATGAAACAAGAAGCGCTCCATGGACCTCTTGGTAGCAGGAACCTTGCTTGTCACCATTGTTCTTTTCAATCCCTTAATAAAGATGGATTATTTATCAAAACATAAAGACAATCGATCAAATTTGTCAAATTCCTCGCTGACTTGCCTTTGCTTCGGAGCATATTGTTTGGATAGTTCTGGTTCCTTTCTGTAGCTCTTTCACCTTCAAGGAAGTTGGCATCATATAGCTAGCAAGCATCGACATAGGTACGAAGAACATGAACTTACTAATTCAAGTATTATATCGTTGTGGGCTTGGAATTGATCTTGTAGGAAGTCAAAAACTGAAAAATCATCCATTCTAATTATGTGTTTCACTCAACAGTTGAATTACTTGCAGAACTAAAATTGCATACCTTTCAGGAATCTATCCATATATTTGCCTCCATACTTGACTGCCATGGCATGGACAGCTACCTGTATCATGACGAGTAGTCATAAATATGTACTTATCATGCCCTACTAGAGTTAATGAGGAAATATTAACCATGAAAACATAGAAATAACAACACAGCATAAAGCATTAAAAAGCATTTCAACACCTTATCATGGACCTTGCACATATTAACTAATGCAACCACCACATTCACTGTTTGTCGTAGTTTTATCAAGAGTGGTTTAGCTGCATCCCCTTGTATGTATCTCCTAGATCTCCCTGTGACTTCCTTCACCTGATAGGAAACAACAATTATATCCTGGATAACAATTTAGACTCGCTCATATTCTATTTGATACATGCACTAACCGTCTTGTTTAGAATTGAAAGGTTCTCCTCGTGCTACATCCAGTGAAAGTTTTTAGATCATGAATTGTACAAAAGAAATTCTGGTGGCTTTATGAAGAATAAGCAGGGACTACGAACCAGTACTCGGTACCATATTTGGAACATCATAGGCAATAAAGTTGGGAAGCCATGAATGGTTTCCTGTGTATTTGTAGCTCTGTGTGAAGGGACCTAAAACATGAAAAAGATTCTTATAAACGAAGAGTTTAGGCTGACTAATAATAAAGGAATCTCATGAGGTGTTATAGTATGGTATCCCTGGAAAAGGTATACAAAGCAAACTAGATCCAATGAAGTATTTAAGAAAACAAAATTCAACCACCTGAGGTAATACTTTGCATACTAGTTCATCAAGTAGATCAGAAGTCGACTCGCTATATCTGAGGTATATTTGGAGTATCCTCTGTATCATATCACCCTGAAAGTGAGAGGAAAGGAGTTAGGAAGCATGAAGGAGTAACAAGATAGGTAAACTACCCAGATTTACTCTATTTTTATTTCCTTTGTCACTGTCCTCTTTGCATGGATCTTGCAATAAAAGCTTCTGCGAAGATAGAGCAAGCCTGCTTCTTAGAAAACCAACGCATTCAGAGGATCCCTGGTCATTTCTCTTCCCATTCCTTTCCAGAGATGGCTCAGTAAGCATAGTATAGGAGTTCACAATCGACTCAAGGGTAACTAATGCTTCTGATGCCAGGGTAAAGGAGAATGAATATGCTGCATTACAAAATTGTGTATATCAAACTATCTCCAAAATTTTACATAATGATGTACATGAGCTGAGCAAATGAATCATCACCAATGTCCATGATGCCCTCAAAAAAAGCAAACACACCACAGTATAAGTAATCTATGCTTCCAGGGGCCGGTAATGGCTTGACGGCAGACAAGAACTGATCCAACTTCTCAATCGGCTGAAATGCTTCTAGCATGTCCCTCAGAACTGACAAGTTTGTCTTGAGGAAGAGGTCTGGCATGCTAAGCAACTACAACAAAAAAGCACTTAACACATTCCCCTCGACAAAGACTATCAACTACAACTCAAAATAGTACCTTGCTGTAGCAATAAAGAACTTCTTTAAATACAGAAGTGGAAACTGAAGTTTTTGAAACCAATATGTATGGTAAATCTGGATTTCCAGCAGCTAATGAACTAGATTTCCAGTGGTCTTCACATGATTCTGATCCTATAAGCTCATGAGTCATACAAATATTTATAAACCTAATTTGAAAAGAATTTCTATAACTAAAATGTTGTTGAACTTACCATATTGAAGAAATGAGACTGCAGAATCTAGATGTTTCTTTAGGCTGGCAAACAGTGGTCTAATCCTATCAAAAAACTCACCAGTTGCCATTCTGGTGTAACCGGCTAGTGTCTTCACTGAGCAAGTTGTGGTAAGTTTGCTGGAGGGACTCAAATACTCCAGTTTGGAATTAAAATCCCTGATAAGATAGAGATGCAACGGTAGCTAAAGAAAAGTATACATCAGTGCGCATATCAAATAAACAGGGAATAAACATGTGACAAAGATAACAGGATTCTTGGATTGTTTATAGTACCTCAGCCAAGGAATCAGAGCAGCAGGAATCTTGGCTCTGTGATGGACAATAAACAAACCAACATTGATAAGAACCAAAATAAGAAATGAACATTAAGAACTATTGCATATTGTATTGTAGGTCATGTAGAAAAGCAACTCATGAAGCCAAACAATAGCTAAGTGTATCAAGAAATCACTCTTAAATGAATTGACTAGAAGATACAAGTATATATGGAATTTCCTGAGTTTTGGTCATGCTTTATATACTGAACAACAATAATATTATGTTAATTAGAATAATGACAATCAAAATACTGGTGTAAGAAAACTGGACATAAGGTTAGATACAATCTAGTTGTAACTTATCTAGGATATGCCACATGTGAGAATGAATGTTTCAAAAGGCATATATAGACAATATGCAGTTCAAATTGGCATATATAAAAAAATGTGGTTGACCCACTACATCCTGCATTTGTGATATATGGAGGTACATGCAGGGGCATAAGCTGTCTATTAAATTAGTGAAAATATTTATATAGATGTCTAATGTGTCCACTTTCAAAGCAAGTGTTTAAAACAACAATTATAAGAAACAAGCTACTAAAGTGGATAGCTTAAGGTTCTAAGTCAACTTGGTTCAGTTTAAATTGGTTTATATTAACCAAATAAGGGTTTTTTAATTGCATATGCAGCATCCATATACCTTATGTGACTTACATAGTTGTTATGAGGTCTCATTCAAAATATGCCTGGGCAATTGCATATGCAGGACAAGTGAGGTCTTTCTAAAACCATACATATTAATGCTCTGCATAGGCCCAATTATTATGAGGTCAGAAATAAACTATTGGATTAGGAGGAAATAAGTCAAACCAATAACTGCAACCAAGTACACTATGGTAAAACAAAGAAATCATGAGCAAAGCAAGACACATGGTTTCTAATTTTCATGTGTACCTCGGAAAAGCTCAATATGGATAGGCAATCAACAAGAAGAGGTCTGAATTTGAATCTTTGTGATTCCAAGCAAATAAGCTTTTCTGAGATGTCAACTATCCCAAGTTCATTACAAGCAGCAGTCTCATTTTCCTGACAGTGAGGCCTGTTGGGTGTTGCACCTGAAGAACCTGTGCTTGAAACTTCCTGGCTTTCAATTGCCCCTGCTCTTCTCAATACATCCATGATGGTAGGCTGACGGAGTTTGCCATTAGCATCTGGTTTTTCTACCATCGTTGAATCTTTCTTCTGTTTTTGGTTTTTGTCATGCAAAATGCTAGGCGTGCTCTTTTTTTCCTTTGATTTTGTATTGTTGCGCCTGCTGAAAGATGAGCTATAGTGTTCCACAGAATAATGGAGTTCAGGTAGCAATAAAGGGTAACACTTGAGATAAGCATTCAACAATCCCTCCAATACACTGTACAAAGGATACTTCTGTTACTATTACATCAAACAAATAACACTTCAATGATTTATAAAACATATAATAAAGCTTCCAGAGAATTTGAAACGTGTTACTTTTGAGATTCATATCAACCAAAATCCCCACAAACCACTCAAGCAATCATAAGAATAAGTTCATTCATGATTTTGATTGACACTGTCACCTTTCTCACCCCTACATTGCATATTCCCTTCGTCTTCATTAACTAACAGATCCAGGTAGAATTTTATCTTCAATATCTAGAATAGAGCTTGGATATATTTTGTAGTAGTTTGCTTTCAATTTGAATATTTGGATTAGTACACTATATGAAGTAGGAGCAGTTGCACTGCCACCAAATACATATTTCTATTTAGTCCAGTAATCTTGAATTAAGTATTGATATGATATATAGATGGTTAAGTAATTGAGTTAAGCAGATACAAGAATCGTAGTTTAGCATCATACACTAACATATTAGTGATTTAGCACATATGTTGTGAAATCATATAAACGAAGCATTGTCCTCCTCTACATATCCAGGTAACAATTCTCTCTTGTCCTAGTTGTATAAAAGATTGACATAGACAACTTATATATCAATTTATTTGTGCTGTTGTTGGAACACAAATGTAGTTGGTTATCACAAATAGAGTTATGCATTGGCAAAATCAATCAGTGTAAATTGACCTCGGATGAGACACTGAGTAAAACAGTACTCTTGATCTGATCTAAAGTTTGATAATGTTGACTAATTTAATACTCACACCAAGTTTCTCAAGCGCTTCATGATTTTCGGCACTAGCTCTTCACTTGGAAACTGGGTTATTGAACCCACTCTACCAATGATTTGTGTACTGAAGGCATTAAGCTGCAAGTGCATCATTAAGCATCCAAGCATAATCATATAATAAAGCCACCAGAAATTAACAAGATAAAAAAATACCAGGCCCCTTATCCAATTTATTGCATAGTAGATGGAGGAACATATGATCCATTTCTGCTTATCTGTGAGTTTTTTCCCATCTGCTCCAACCAAGAACTGCTGCAATGCAAGAAAAAAGCATCAATTATATCAACTTTTCTCACTTATGATTCATTTAATCATCACCTTTTCCTACTAACATGAGATCCTAATAAAAATGCAAAGAACACAAGAATCCTCAGAGGCTTATAGGAAGGTGAACTTTCTATGCCAGTGACAACCTGTAAGTCATAGTCTGCATCAAGTGGCCAGGATATATGCTCAAAGGACTGCCACTCTCAACATAGGCATATATGCTAGTTGACTACAATGCTACTGGAATATAGAGAAATGTAGACTAAATACGTTTTTAAAAAAAAACTTTTTCCATTGGAGATGATTACAAACTGTAGACTTCCACCCATGAAGAGAGAATTGTGAAGAATTTGTGATGTAATAAGATTAGATTCTTAAAATATATCTGTCCAATAAAAGAAATCGGATCATAATCTATTTTTTTATTTAGTTTCTACTTACAAATAATTTTATTGCTTTTACTATTTCCAATAAACCTAGTCTATTTTGTCACCGTCCTGAAAGATCAAATTTATCACCATATTGTATCAGGTCTGATGTGACTATCAGATCTAACCTGCGATCATGTCAAGTGGCATCAGAGTCCAACTTTACCTTGCTTCCTCGCAAGACCATATTTCTTCTCTGCTCAAATACATCATTTTCTCAATTTTCTAAACACTCTTATTCCCTTTCTTCGTCCTCACTCTTTGTTTCCACTAATACAATCAAGGATAAATATAAGTGTAATATACCAATATATATATATATAAGGATTAAAATGATTAAAATTTGCCATAACTAAATTTTATTTAGGAAAATAAATTTATATTGGTAAATATTAAGAGAGAAAAAGGTTTATATGAATTAATAGAATTTTCTAAAATTTTTCTGAATTTTAAATGAATCTTTTTTTATTTTATGGGAATAAATGGGTAAGAGATAAAGCCTATTTAGAATACCCATTTAAAATGACAATTGATTGAAATCAGTTAGCCTAATGTTTTAATCAAAATCTCTAAGTTTTATTTGTCGTCATCTCCCTCCTCACACACGCACGTTGCCTCTGCAGCTGTCGCCGTGCTAGCTGTTCGCGTCGCGCGTCCCTTCCATCAACCCCGCAACGTCCTCTCCTCCCTCCGACTGCCCAAACTCCGCCGAAAGACTTCCTTCAAACAGCGTCACAACCAAGCAGAAGCTCGTGCATCCGATCGCGCCTCCTCTACCTTTACCTGCTCCCACATGCGACGCGCTAGTGCTGCATCATCGCCAAATCGGTCACATGCCCCGTCGCTACCCCATCAACCACCACATACAATAGCGCATCCCGTAGCGCCGCGCACACGTACGCTGTCACAATCTCACAACCGCTGTCGGCCATCCTTGTCGTTATTGCTGGTCGTCGGACACTGCCCCTCCTCCCGACCGTGCGACGCCACCACTGCAAACTGCATGTCGCTGCGGCACCGAGTCCAACGCTGAAGAAAAATGTTCACCTGGTAACTATGTTATTTATGATTTGATTGATATATTGCAAAAAGGTTAATTGGGTTTGGGATTATTGTTAATACTTTAACATTAATGTTGATTTAAGTGGAAATTACAAAAGAAGGAATTATTGGCAATCTATTTAACTACTTAACAAGTTAGTGAATGTAATCAATTAACATTTAATCGATTGATTAATTGGTTAATTAATAACTTGGTAGTGATTAGCTGCTAAAATCAAGTATGTGCACATTGATTAATTTGAGTAATTAAGTGCTATGATATTTAATTGATTGTACTAATTAATGAAGTAATAGAGCAATTAATCATATGGTGTAATTAATAATTATAGATAAATAATTATATTAATCATTGGATTTATTAATTAACTAAAGAGATTAAATTACTGATTTAATTGTTGACTAATTTAAATAATAGCTCAGCCAGTTTATTAATAAATATTTATTCAATCAAGAAATGACAATAATACGAATAAGAGATTTAAACAATTATTAAGAAATGACAATAATACTATTTATGGTTACTAGAATTATTCTAGTACTTAATTTTGTCTCATAACCTGTGCTCATAGGATTCGAGTTCAAGGCGGACCTTCGACTTAAAACGGTTAGAACAATCAACAATGGAGGTGGGTAGTTCCTTCTTTGACCTCTGTAGATTCTTTGTCCTTAGTTCATGATTGTTTATGATTCTTATGTTACTTGTTACTTGTACATCATTGTATCATGATAGGTAGGTGTAGTTTCTCTTTACCTTGTAGATTCTTTGTCCTTAGTTCATTGATTGTTTTATTAGATTTCGTAGTGATTACTTGTTTATCTTGATATCCACTCATTATCGTTTCTTGTGATACTTAGTTGCTTGTCCTTATTTTATTCTATTTGATATCTATGCAGTCTCGTTGCTATCTATGTTATTCATTGTTTATACTTGTACATATAAGTTAGTAAGACAATACCATAGTGTAGGACATTGGCGTTTCTCCCACAGCCAATAGCTGAGGAGCTAGATAGCTACCTCATCCTGTCTGCCCACGGGACCTATTCGTGATAGATCATTTCTCCCGCAGACGGTGACTATTTATATACCTTGACTGCCCACGAGACTCATTCGTGATAGCATGTTGTTGCCCACAGTCAAGAATTGTTATACATTGTTATATGTTTGATATATGCTGGTTATGTAAATGTTCGTGCAGGTTCTGGATATACTATATGTACTCTCGATTTATTGGTTATACCTAGTTGAACTGGTTAGTGGATGGTTATATAGTTGTTTATGCTTTTGTTAGCAGTTGATTATATTGCAACTCTTACAAAATTAGTAAGTATTTTACCTAAGATTGCTCCCTTTGACTCCTTACACTTGGTTCATGCACTATCTTTCTTATACTACCCACTAAGTCGTTATACTCACTACCCCTTGTTTGTCCTTTATTTCCAAGTTAACAGGTAGAGGATGTGTTGTGTCGCTCGGAGGTCTTGGTTGCCAGTCTCACTTGTTTGGATTCTTCTCTTTTGGGTTGCTTGGTTATTTTCCCTGCCTCGGTTTATGATTTTTTTCCATATCGATTTTGAATTTGTACACTAGTAAAACATTTATCTTGTTCGGTTGAGTATGTTCATATGTACATGCATATATACACTCATTGGCATTTAAAAAGTTATCGGGTTTTTATATTGCATTGGTGTTTGTATTGACTTTAATTGGTTTGGTACCAATTAGTTCTTGTATTGTCACTAGGAGTACCATCCCCTCGGGGCATGACAGTAAGACTACAGGAGTACTTGAAGGACTAAGTAGGAGTACTGAAGATAAGGAGCTACACTTTTTAAGGGTCACAAAAAAGACGCAGGAGCACATCTTCTTTGATTGTGCTCCTTAGCTAAGTTGTGGAGATGAATCAAGGAGTGAACACATGCATCATGGGATGCTATCTATGGTGGATGCTTCGAGTTTTCAAGCATTCTTATCGTTGGACCAGGGTGGTTTTGGTGAAGGATCATCACCTTGTTGACGTAGAGAGTATCTTCGAGAGAGTACTAAGTGCATGTGTATCGGTCTTTGATTGTTTAATACTTTACTCTAACCACATATTGTATCAGGCATGAGTAGGCACTCATGACCAGCATCCTATATTTTGACTCGTTTTATATACACGTTCACACATGTACCGATAAAAAAAAATAAAATGTAAGAAATATATATAGAAAGAGATATATTGGGGTTTTATGCAAAAGATTTGAGACCCAACGTTAACAGCAACAAAATTACAAGAGGCTAAAATTGAGATCATGTGGATAGATTTATGATTTCATGCAACACCAATTACGAATATGAAGAAATAGAAATAGAGATCAGAGTGTAACAGGTTCAACATCTAAATAGATTATAAAATTGTAAGATTAAGAGAGATAGATGCCCATCAAGAGATCCAAATGCTTGACAACTTCAACAACCAAGTTTGCATAATACCAATATAATTTGCATAAAATTCATTTTTATTTAATTTATTGGCTAGTTGAAAGTATTTTAATTTAATTATTTTTTCTTAAAAATTAACAAAAAAACTTCATTGTATATTAGTCTAAAAAGACCAATGAAACATTAGTCCTACCCAAAAAGAATCTACCCCACCTTACGCTCAAAAGAAATCCCCCACCCTAGTTTACCAAAACAAACAAATCTCTACTGGTCGCTAGTGTGTCATGATACTTTATTTTACAGGCATCATTACTTATTTAACTCTTACTAGAGAAGTGATGCAAGGAAATAGTAGCATTACAAATACAACCAAAAATCTGAGCAACCAAGCCATTGTCATCCCTAAATCCACCTTTTCCTCACCTTCCTCCACCCTTTGCATGTCAATTTATGAATCCTCATCAGGTATTCTACACTGTTTCAAGATTTGCTCTTGTGCCAACCAGGGCAATATTAGACACGTTAAGTACCATAAGATACTATCTTGCCATGAATGATATTGCATTGGCATGGACAACATAATTACAAGAAGCCAGTGTCATTGCAACATAGATTTCAAGTTTGTGACAGGAACAAAATGTTTCAAATGCAACAACAACCAATCAACACTTTAAACAACCATAAAGACATTTACTACTGTGTCTCCTTCTACTTGTGTTCAACTCAAAAGCCAAGTTATTAGGTTTCTTTATCTACTTTCCACTAAACTGAGAATTCAGAGGGAGAAACACTGGTATCAGGAGAAAATTTTCAATATGTTTATTGTATAGTATATGTTGGCGCATAAGAGATCAAGTTCATGCATTCATATAACCAAGAAATTAAAAACTCTTTCAAGAACCTTAATATCCATTCCAACTCAGTGTTAGCGAAAAATGATATCGTTTGTAGACATTTCGAAGGTTGTGTTCCTTCACTCCTATTACTTAAGGAACTAGCAAAGATGAAGATAACAATAACATAAATGACCATTTCCTTTAAAATAATGCCACTTCGACTCCTTAGAATTCCAGCTTTAGGTGGTAGAGAATGTCATAAGAATACTCTTTTAAGATAATTGTCTAATAAGATAAAGCAGATCATTGTCCAATTTTGTATGTTGTTTCAACTTATTTCCATTATTTATGTATTTAACTAGATGAGAATGAATTATTGCAAGTCTTTGCAAAAGAGGCCATCTCTTCTTGTTTTGCTATTCAATCACTAATGCCGCGTCTTATTTTAAAGATCCCTTCCCTCTCTTGGAATCATTGACTAAGAGACACAAGCCATGAGATGATTGGCTATGGCCACAAAATTATCCTAAGTTATGTCAGTCAGGTGAGATCAACAACTACTACACGTGAATCTTGCTTACATTGTGACCCTTTTCCACGACTGCATGGTTGCAAATGATTTTGCATTATTATTTGTCAGAGGTAAATCCAAATTTCATGATTAACCTAGCATCATGCTTTAGTACATGCTTATTCTCCATGAGGTGGCACCAAGGGGAAAATGTGTAGGTACAGAATCTTAACGCACATTATATAGATATTTATGTGCCCTTTACCAATGAAATTAAGGAATCACTTGTAATAGATTGCTCATACTTGGAATGGGCATGACATCTAGAGTGCACGTAATGCCTCCTCATTAGGTTTATCTAATCAAGTGGGGGATGGATGGCGACTTATCATTAGGAGTCTTAGTCAAACTACACTTGGATAGCTCATGTTTTTCAAAGTTGTATTATGCAAGTCTAGCTCACATCAACAACATATTTTGGAGAAAACTGAGCAAGTATCGCCTACAAGTACAATTGGTCCACCCAATCTCAGTCCCAACAATTCAGGATGTGATCTCTAGTAATGGCCCTTCTCAATTCGGTAATGTTTAAGGTATGACTTTATGGGGTTGGGAGATTCTGGTCTCTTCTTCAGTGGATTGCTATACTCCATTGCTTTGTGGCATGGCATTCAAGTTCTCAGATCAAAGTGCATTTGCAAATGAATTTCCTCTAGAATTGCATATATATATATATATATATATATATATGCCTAACTGAAAGGGGAAGGGTTATGGCTATGATTTCTTAAAAAACAGTATTTTCCATTTCCTGCCAATGTTCGTTTTGTTTAGTTGGGATTGACAATGTGGAATGATGTCATTGCACATAATAGGCCTAGCACATGACCAATTTTGTGTACAGAACCAATGTAGCTCAACCATTATTCTCCAGTTTGTTGGCTTGGTTCCACTGGCAAAACCGCCTTGAGGTTGCAATTCTTTTTGTTTAGTCAGTATGGATCGACTACAATTTAGTTGTTGTCCAACAAATTGCATCTCTGTTGGGATACCCTTGCATTTTGAGTTCTCCTGATTGGTGGTGTACCATGCAGATAATTTTTGCATATTCTAACATAGATTAGCCTTCTTTTCATTCTTTCATTTTCTGCATTTCAGTAAATTTGGAATGTTAAACTTTATAGCTTTGAGCTTGGACTCAGAAATATTTTTCTAAACATATGCAGATATGATAGGATTTACGCCCAAGCTTATCCTCAGAATATGCCATTACAAATTTATACTCAAGGTTCATGACAAGTACTTCAGGAAAAAAAACATTAGAAAAAATGGTTTATGATAACCCAAGGACAGAGAAAATAAGACAAAGTCCAAGCACGAAATAAATAATAGCTCAGCTAAGAAAAAACAAGCATCTATTCCACCAAAAGATCCGTGATTTCACCTTAAAAAGGGAAGATGCATAGATCTTTCACGGCCAAGAAAAACATTCTGCAATGCTTTTGTATTTCAAAAAATTAGGCCTTTAGATATTTCACCTTAAAAGAAGGAAGATGCATAGGACAACCCAGAAGAGCATCTATTCCACCAAGAGATCCGTGATTTGTCACCCTTTCAACCTTTTAAAAGACAAGATGTATTGAAAAAGTGATGTAATGTTCAGAGGGAAAAGGCAGAATCATCATTACTTACAACAGATAGTAGCAGAAACTGAGAAGGCAGAAACTGTAAAGATGATGAACACCTGAAACCAATAAAAGTGTCATACCACCTCATTAATGCAACAGATGAATGGGAAATCAGACTAGACGAGTAGTTTGAAAAAATTACTGTTCCATCGAGGAGAAAAGTAATGGCAAGACGTTAAGGCACACAGGAGATACAACACCATCGAGATTCATCCATAATTCTCCTGAAATAAAGAGAGAATTTATATACATCATGTAATACTAGTTAGTACCAGTTCGTTACAAATTTCTGCCTATCAAATGATAAAGAAAAAATTCTATAAGTGGTAACTAACCTTCTATGCCATGGTATGTGGATTTAACTGGCAATTGGCCTTCCACAAGATCAGAGAGAAAAAGAGACTCGAATTCCCCAACATGTTGGCTTATCCTATAAGATACTTGATTGAAATAATTCAATCATCATAAATCACTTCCATAACCAATAAGGGACAATCCAGGCAATATGTCTCTCTTTTACTATAACAAAAAGCTAGAAGATAAGAACAAGTAGTACAAACCACTCAATTATCACGGGATGCAAAGTAGTGCTCTCCAATAAAATAATCAGTTCATCATAAAGAAGGATCAATGGTAGACTCGTCAATTTGCATGAATCAACAGATAATTTCAGAAGTTCCAGAGCTTCTTCGCCATTTGATTTCTGCATATAAAACATTCAATAGAAAATCATGCACTATTGCATATCTTTCAACCACAAACATCCCATCAATCATAATGCATATACAATAGTGAAGGAATTGGAAAATCCAATGAATGGAGAAGGGTGGTGAGAAGATTCTAAAAAGATTTGGTTTCCTCTTCTTTTGATTTTTCTTTTCATTCCAAATAATCAAGAAGAGAGCAAACTATTCAAAAAATTTCAGAGAAAACATAAAAAGGAAAGGCAAACATGAAAAAATAGAAGTGATAGAGAATTCACTCAATCCAAAAACACAAAAATCAGAGTCAAATTATAACCACGACACCACCAAATTACCCAAATGACTCAAGGAAAACCTCAAGGAATGACGTGACATCGCAATTGCAGCGATCTCCGACCGGTTCATCATGCCCCCAAGATATAGTTTGATCCGGGGCGTCGGTCGGAGGCCGCCGATGGTGTCCGGGCAGTAATCGGACGTGTACATGTTGACTGCCACGTCATTCCTTGAGATTTTCCTTGAATTTTTTCCTTGAGCGTATCATTACTCTTACCCAAATAGATATGCACCAAAGGCAATTGGAATGCAGTTGTATATTACAACCCAATCAAATATTCCACTCAATTCACACTCTCTTTAATTTTCATATCATTCCTTTCTTCCATCCACTCTTACTTTATATCCATCCAAGTAAACACTTTTATCATCATTGCCAACCTGTGTTAGTCCCAATTTTTTGAGATAAATAAGCACAGTACAAGATCCATCCAATGTCTGCTTGAATGCTATCAAAAAAACAAAATGCACAGAACCAAGTATGATTTGTTTGGTATGGTACCATCCAAGCCTTTGTGTATTAGGTCAACCACTTGGTAGTTGTAGTTTTTTGACAGCATACAAAGGAAAAGCATTATGGCATTCATTGCAAATGAGAAGTCCCCAATGAATAAAGCAATAGTGATTTGTAAATCACATAAAATGTTATATGGTACAAAAATTATTAGTCTAAACACTTGTTGCAATGGAACAAACTAGTATAGTTCCTCATTTCACAATATCAAAAGAGACCTGCGTTGACATGTAAGATGCAGTAGCATTAACACCACCAAGGGTCGAAACTATCTTTATTGTACCAATTATTCCCATTTTTCTGTACTTGATATCTGGATTTCCGACCTGCAAGAAAATCAAAGGTAAATAAACAAACTCTCTTTATCAACTAAACTTTAAGAAGGAAAGAACAAATGAAAAAGAAAGCCAGCCTTAAGATATTGCAAACAACTGAAACTTGCCTGCTTTCTAACGATAATCAAAAGTTCATTTAAAATTGAAGAACCAATTGAATTTGCACTTGAGTAAGCAGCTAATGCCAATTGACAGAAGACTTCATAAACCTACCATGTGCAATAGCAACAAGATAATTGGATGAAATGAAGGGCTGCAAAATGTTATTGATAACTAGCTCAAAACCTTGCGGAGATTGTGTTCATGAAATCCATCTAAATAATCCAAGATACCTGAGAGAGAGAAATCACGTGTAAGAAAAGCAGGCGGCTTACCTCCAATTGCAGAAAAAGGTCAGATAAGGAAGAACAAAAATTTGGGCAATCTTACCACTTATATGCGAAGAAATTGGAACTAACTGCTGAGCATACTTTGATGTGAATAAGATCATAGTTTCCAAAGCAGAACACACTTCATGACCAACTCCCGAACCTATATGTGTGACTAATGCACCAAGGATCTAGTTGACAGAAATTAAATTTAAGAGATGTGTATATCTTGTTTCAGGATAAAAAAAAACGTCATGTTTTATTGTAAGTTGTATTATTAAATAAAATAAACAAGGTAATAATTAATCAAGTTCTTGGAGAAGCACAAAAAATCTTATTTTGTTTTCATATGGATAGGCAATTTTACATAAATCAGGGAAATCTGTATTGATGGATATGCTTACTTCTTGCCTTGAGTAGGTATCACTGAACTCTTCGAACAATGACGTATACAAGTGGATGCCAAACCTTTTAGCTTGTGGCTCTTTGCATGCGAGTAAGTATGCAGTGATAGAGAGAAATGAAGAGAAGTAATCCTGAATTGACAAATTAGAGATACAATACACTAAAGTTATATTGATTATTGAGAAGTATGTATATATCTTCCTTGTTTTTTGCTCAGAATCATCAAATACTGCATTGAAAAAACTATAGAGGAGAATAATAACCTTGACAAGTTCCCTCTGCCCATTAATGCATTGCTCAAAAAGAACTTTATGAAAACAACCATCCAAAATCTTCTTCTTAAGCATCCTTTCTGCATTTTTCATCATGGAACCTCCATTTGTGTGAATGAGAACGATGAACCATACATCAATGACTTTATGTTCGCGAGGTTGGTCTAGGAAGTTCATCTCTTTCAAAATTGCCTCCGAGAGTATCTGCAGTTAAAGCAAGTAGTCAATATGTGCTATGCAGATATCTAAAAAGACAGATAATTTCTGAAAATTTTAAGTACATTTTTGAAAAGGAGAGTCAATCGCAAAGCATCAAGGATCGATGCATCAGTGCTATCAACTGGTGATTTGCCTTTAAGCTTCTTGTTTCTGCATGCATGAGAGTTGATAACCCCAGCAAACTTTAACTGCTCACGGATTTGAGATAATATCCTACGAACATTTGCTGGTGTAGACGAGAGCAATAGAAATCTAAGCAAATGGGGCATATGGTCTGCTTCAACTGTTCTAATGCAAGATAAGGCTGTGGTGATGGCCTTTGCGTAATCAAGAGAAAAGATATTAAAATTAACGGCCCCATCAAGCTTGTTAAGAGTTGCGAGATGGAAAGAAAATAAATGTCACTTTGTATAAATAAATAAATAATAAAAACAAAAGAACATCAAAACCTGTTCTTGCAACTGCTCATCCAAGTTCAAGTTAGAGAAAGAATCGAGTACAGGCAGAATGACCTCGGAATCCTCCTGCAACAACCGGTCAAGAGCAGTCACTACTGTTCCATTGCACTGCTCGCCAATGATCTCAGGGAGAGAGCCAACTATCTCCTTCTTTAGCAGAGGAGGTGATATGGAGACAACCTCCATAAGCTTCTCGATGAACCCCTCTGCATCGACCAGGAAATCGAGCCACATAAAGTGTTTGACAATAAGCCTCGCTACATCGTCCTTGAGAGGTAAACCACCATTTCCATAGGCATCAAAGTGCTCAGGAATCTTTTCGAGAAGCAGAAGCAGAATCTGGGCCTGGATAGGAGCGACCAGGAGAAGAATCCGAGCCAGGCTTTCCCCTTTCCGGGAGCCACCATCTTGCGATGCCGGAATTAGAACCCTGTATCAGAATGAGCGATTCAAAACATCCAAACGATAAGAAATAATGGCGTCGAGGAGAGCCAAGGGGGTTAAGGAGCAAAAAAAGAAGAAGAAGAAGTTCCGACCTTTTCAGATTTTGAGGGGTGCGTGTGTACGCAGAGAAACCGGCGACGAAACGGGAGCAAAGGGAGGGGTCGACGGAGAGGCGTGCCTCGAGGCAGCGGCTGAACCGGTGAGGATCGGCTGGGAGTGAAGGTGGGGCACCTGGCGGAGCCAGTAGGGTGCACCCGGCGTCGGCGAGGACGGAGATCAATGCGGTGATGTCCCGTTCGCTGCCTTCGCTTCCTCCGTCGCCCCCTTCGGTGGCTACGGCCGCAGGGCGACGTGATGGGGTTGAGATCGGGTTTGGAGATCGTCGTCGGAGACGGGAGCAGGGCGCCGCTTGCGAGGGTTAGGAGGTGCGGAACGCTGCAGGAACACCATCCTGTGGGCTGCGTTACTTTGGGACGGAGCACGAAGCAGTGATCGACGCCGAGGAGAAACGGGACCGAATTTTCCCGCCAATTTTGTCTGGCTGGGCCGTAGGGCTCTTTGTTAAAGGGCACTTTTGGGCCGCATTTCGATTCCGGCCCTGCCGGCTCGCCCCGAACCGACAAGTGATGCGGGTGAATGGCCCGTGATGGTTCGTGCCAACTCCGGCCCAACATATCATCTAAATGGGTCAATTAGGCTCGCGTTTAATTATAGTTAAAATTATTTAAAGTTATATAACTCGTGTTTTTATGATTAATTTTTTTATTAAAATTTTTATTGTTTTATAAAAAAACTTATATTATTAATATAATATATAAAAGGGCTTAAAACTCTATATATTGGATAAATTTTAAAATAACATAATTTTAATTAGAATTAAAAAAATCTAAAGTAAATTACCGTGATAGATAACTTTCATATTACCCAAATCATATATATAACTTTGAAAATATCTAAATCATGTATTTGATATAGATTTTGCCCCTCCGAATCAATTGTTGTAATGTAGCAATCAATTCGAACATTATTCATCAATGTAATAATATCCAGAATTGATTTGATACACTTAGTAATCGATTAAAAAGTAATAAATTTTTATTAAAAAATCATTACTCTTAATATAATATATCAAATTAATATTTAAGGAAATAAATATAATCAAGAGAATTAAACAGATACATAAAATCTAGTTTTATGTCATTTCGAGCTGTCTAGGTTCATTTATCAGTTTTGATCCAAATCAGCTGATGGACTTACAGAACTTAGAATAACAGGAAAATCAGATTTCATATATCGTTTAGTTCTCCTGATATCTATGTCCTTAAATATTCATTTTACTTATTATATTTAGATCAGTAATTTTTTAATATGAATTTATCATTTTTAAAATAAAAAAATAAGTAATTTTAATGGATCCCTACCGTGTAGTGATAAAGTCAATAAAGTTCATTGACAATAACTTCAATGATTGTCATAGATTAAAAAATTTTTAAAAATATTAAAAAGTCTTCTATGATAAAACGAATTTACTCTGTCAAATTAATATTTGGGAGCAAATTATAATTAGGAAACTATATAAATACATAGGACATGATTCCATATATCATTCTAAAATTTCTAAGTCTATTAATCGATTTTAGCCGAAATTAGCTGAAGTACCTAGAGAACTCAGAATATATAAAACTAAGTTTTATATATTCGTATAATTCTCTTGATTATATTCATATACTCAAACATCAATTTAACACACTATATTAAAAATAGTGATTTTTTGAATATAAATTGGTCATTAGAAAAAAGTTAATTATAGTATAGCATTCGATTAAAGTTATTATTCATAACCACATAACTTTATCGAATAGATTGCTATATTCAACGAGGGAAAGCAATTCGGCAAATTACCGAACCATTTAGGTGAAACTTTGTATTACACAAATCACAAAGCTAGGCAACTTTGAAAATACCCAAAATACATACTTGATACTGATTTTACCCCTCTAAACGTTCGTTAGTTGAATTGATTGGTATAGTATAACAATCAATTCAATAAAATTCTGTGACCATGAAGAGTAATTTTAATTGATTATCACATTGTACCAATCGATTTTTTTTAAATGACCATATTCAAAAAATCACCCATTTCAATATAGTATATCATATTGATGTTTGAGAGTATATATATATATATATATATATATATATATATATACTCTCAAACATAAATATGATATACGGGATTGATCTCTTGTGAGATAAACCACGCGCGCCCATGCACGACCCCCTCCTGATCGGTCATGGTGACCGATCAGGCACTCTCCGAGGGCGGCGAGCCAGTGACTAGCAATGACGGGCGGAGGGTGCGATGAACCCGACGGGTTCACCAATCTCTCTTGGTTATAGTATGGTGTTCGGGGCGCCGGCCGGAGGCCACCGTTGGTTAGTAAGCCCTGACGGGTTTACCAATCCCTCTTGGTTATAGTATGGTGTTCGGGGCGGCGGCTGGAGGCCACCGTTGGTCAGCAAGCCCCGACGGGTTAACCAATCCCTCTTGGTTATAGTATAGTGTTCGGGGCGGCGACTGGAGGCCGCCGTTGGTCAGCAAGCCCCGACGGGTTCACCAATCCCTCTTGGTTATAGTATGGTGTTTGGGGCGCCGGCCGTAGGCCGCCGTTGGTCAGCAAGCCCCGACGGGTTCACCAATCCCTCTTGGTTATAGTATGGTGTTCGGGGTGCCGGCCGGAGGCCGCCGTTGGTCAGCAAGCCCCGACGAGTTCACCAATCCCTCATGGTTATAGTATGGTATTCGGGACGCCGGCCGGAGGGCGCCATTGGTCAGCAAGCCCCTCGGAGAGTGTCTGATCGGTCGCGTGACCGATCAGGCACTCTCCTGATCGGTCACGCGGCCGATCAGGCGAGTGCCTGATCGGTCCCGCGACCGATCAGGCGTTATTGTCGCGCATGGGCACGCAATTTTTGTCGCGCGGGAGATCACTCCTCACATATATATATATATATATATATATATATATATATATATATATATATATATATATATATATATATAATAAAATAGATGAATGCATAGAATCTAGTTTCATGTTATTTCAAATTCTCTAGGTTCATCAGCCAAGTTTTGGCTAAAATCGGCTAATGGAGTTATGTCTCTTCCTTTCGGTCAAAAGACATAAGCTCTCCCTTCTCTCTAGGATTCCTAGAGACAAGGTGACTCTGGAGCTTGGTAGGGGGAATTGGACTCCCTCTCCAGTGGACTACTCCTCCCCCCCCCTAATTTTTTTCTCCATTGAGTTTTTCTTTTGGTTTTTGTTCTAGTCTTCGCTAGCCTTTCTCCCTTCTCTCGTCCGATTTGAAGAAAAGGTTTGTTGGTCACAACATCTATTTTCCTCTAATGTTCATTAGAAGAGCTACATTGATTTTCCAATCAGCAATCTCAAGTGCCCGACCAAGGGTAGGCCTATGCAATCGGTTCAAACCGAACCAATTAAATCCAAAGTCAAACTGACCAAACTTTTTTCGAACCAACCGAACCGAACCGAACTTTCCAAAAAATTGAACCGAACCGAACTAATAAAACATCGATTATTTCGGTCGAAGACCGAAAAAATCAAAATTTTTTGTTTGATTTGATTTGGTTATGGTTTGATTTGGTTTGGTTTCGATTTAGTTTAGTTTCTATTTGGTTCGATTATGATTTGGTTCAGTTCAATTTAAAATATTAGTTTAACCAAATTTCAATTTTCAAAACTGAAACTGAACCGATTAAATTGATATAATCGATATTTAAAAAAAAATGAACTTCCGAATTAATCGAACCAAACTTTTAAGTTCGATCGGTTAGGCAAGTTAATTCAGTTTAACTGAACTTTTTCTCACCCCTAACCAAGGGTGCAAGTAAGGAAAGATTTGGGGGGCATAAACAACATTAACTGCCTAAGATCTGTGCATTAATATAGTTATTTTATTGATGTGCTTCGGTGGCAAATCCCCCTCTTTGGTATTCGGCTAAGACTACATTCCTAGTTTATATTGTCACATTGTCTCTTCCAACCAATGGGGAAAAAGAAGAAGAATGGACTCAATCATTCCCCCTTGAGTTAACCAAGGAAGGGTCAAGTTGTATCCTTCGAGGAGCACCGATTGGGCAATATGGAGGTGGCAACAAATGGGATTCATGAAGAGGGTGATGTGGATGTTCTTAATGAGGTAGTCTTTGATAAGGTGGCTCCAGAACCCACATGTCCACTTGTGACAGGAGGGAATGATGACCCAAAAGATGATCTGGATCCTTGAAATGCTAAGGGGGATATGCAAGGGGCACCTAGAGTTGTGGAACAAACTTTTTGCATAAATACAACTCAGGTTCAACAGGAGGCAGAGGTTATGTCGGATGCTATTCCGATTAAGGGAGATGGTGCAGCTCGTCCTAATGTGCAAAGGAAGACATGGGTCAACCTCTTCAAAGACAACTGCAAGATGAAGATAACAGCACATTTGTAGCAATATAAACTGACGGATAAGAGGCTACAGTTTCGCTATGATGACATTGAAACAATGGAAGACTTAATGGGATATTGTCTAGTTGGTTGTTTCATGGGAAGGCATCCAGGGCAAGAAAGCGTGCAAGCGGTAGCTCAAAGGTGGAAGGTACCATACACGTTTTTATGAAAAAGAGTGTTTCGATTGTTTATAGGTTTGACACACCTCAAGATCGGGAGACCACCTTACTTGGAGGGCCTTATTTTGTCTTCAACATCCTATTATTCCTGAAGCACATGCTTGGTTGCTTTCTCTTTGATAAAGATGACAGATACATTCCAACGCGGGTTTAAATTCACATCATACCCCCTGATTGTTGGATGCCAAAGGTGTTGAGTATCATCAACTCGAAAAGCGGTAAACCACTCTACACAGATCAACTGACAAGAAGACTGTCGTAGCGCGACTCTTGGTGGAGGTATCATTAATTGAGGAGCAAGTCAGTCCGCATCATGATGCCTACTGGAGTGCAACTTGATTTGGAGGTTTTGTATGAGACTATGTTAGACTTATATGAAAATTGTCTTAGACTTGGCCACTGGAAGGAGGCCTACTACAAGAGGGATGTACCTATTGGACAACAAGCTAACTGGGCTCATAGTTCGAATCAACAACAATGGAAGGCAATGATTGTTGGTGCAATCGACCTAAGATTGATTGGGTAGATCATGAGTTTTGATGTGTGTGTCAATATGATTAAGTTAGGTTTTCATGTTGATTTGATATGTGTGCTTGAGTCGTACAGGACTTGATGAATCATATGGAGTAACGGAGTAAAGCATCCGAGGGATGAGAGCCAAGGAAGAGGACTTCAAGGGCGAGCTAAGGAAGTAGACTTCAAAGGTATATGCAAAGGATGACATGGAGGCAAGCCACAGGCTTATGTGCGCATCTGAGGGACAAGAGCCAAAGGAAGAGAACTTCAATGGGGCAAGACAAGGAAGTGGACTTCAAGGCATACGCAAAGGGTGAACTCCGGTGAGGTTAAGAGTGCGATTGTAAGTAGAGCAGTCGACTGGCAAGGGGACCAGTCGACTGATACTACTAAGGGTGCACTGTAGCAGTTGATTGGTATGGGCACTAGTCGACTCATCATTCTGTAAGTTTCGAACAACCTGGAGCAGTCCGCTGGTCCAGGGACCAATCGACTGGTGTGTTCGAAAAAGAGACGTTGGCTGAGGGATCAGTCTGTGGGGACCGGTGCTGTCGATAGAGGGGGGGTGAATATCGACTCGTTAAAAACTTCGGGAAACTTGTCTTTCGATTTTTGTTCGTTCTAATCAGAGGCTTAGTAGCAGCAGAAATAATAAAGAACGAAAATAGAACAATCCAGTATGCACACAAATTTTTACTTGGTTCCCAACCCCCCAGGGTCAGTACGTCCAAAGCCTAAGCACGGGAAACACCCGTCCACTAATGGTCTCCTTTCCGGACTTTCCGGAGGCAGAGAAACCCGTCTTACAGTGCACGATTTACAATCAAAATATTAAGGAAATTAAGTGCATAAAAGTAAAAGCAAACCAAAACAAAAAAGTCGAACGCCCGGCCGATCTGGAACTCCGAAGTGCCACACACTTCCTCCTGGAGCCTCCTTGGTCGCAGAGCTTCGTCTCTAGCACTTTTTCTTCACACAGAACACTTAAAAAGTCGTTGTGAATGTTGTTCTCAGTTGAGGGGTCGAACCCCTTTATATACTCATGTCTTGGGTGCCTGAGTTGCTATGGGGCGCCTCACACGCCTTGATCAAACCTCATCCTTGCGCCGAACTCGTAGCAGCTGATAAGGTTCAGTCCAGGGTGCCCTAGACCATCCAGGGCACCTGGATCATCCAGGCGCCTGACATCCAGGGCGCCTTGCTCATTGGGGGCGCCCTGGTTCAATGGGGGTGCCCAAGAAGTGTGTTTTCAGCCTCTTTTGTATTTGTTTGTCTGCCTTGCCTCCAATTCTAGGTACCTGCAGAATACACAAACACAAGACAAACAAATATATACCCTTAGCCTTAAAGATTTGGTTCTGACTTCGGATTTCCGCGAAACCCTAGGTCAAACTGACGCCTATGTTCCCTTCCTAGGGGACGCACCTTTCACCTATTCCTCTCAAGAGAAGTTTTGCCAACCAGCCCATCTGGTTGGACTTTTGTCCAGCTTCACTCACCAGGACTTTTGCCCAATCTTACGACCAGGACTTATTGCCCAACTTTCACTAGGACTTCGTGCCCAGTCCACGATAAGGACTTATTGCCTAACCCTATGTCAGGACTTCGGTGCCCAGCCCTTGGCTAGGTCTTATTGCCCAATTCCTTGAATCAGGACTTTGTGCCCAACCCTCAGTCAAGTCTTCAGTGCCCAGCCCGCGGCCAGGACTTATTGCCCAATCCATGATCAGGACTTAGTGCCCAATTCTTCTAACCAAGACTTATTACCTAGATTAACTAGGACTTTTCTTCACTTTGGTACTAATTTCTTGACTTACCCATCCCTTGTTTAATGTATCACTAACTTAAGCATATTATTAAATATTGAAACACTAGAGGAGGACATCACTGTTGCATCTTGCACCAACAATCTCTCCCTTTTTGATGTTTGACAATATCTTAAGTTAGATTAGATTAAAGGGTTAAGTTATGAAAAATGGAAAAATGAAACATTTTGATCCTTTGGGAAAAAAATTCTAACTTAAGCTCTCTATTCCTTTGGGAGAAAAAAATTTCTAACTTAAGCTCACTCTCCTCCTTTGTCACACATTAAAAAAGATAACAAAACACACTTGCACCAACAATGAAAATTTCAAAAAAAAAATTCTTTTCCTTTTGAAGGTACTTAGTATAATTTTTTGAGAGCATATCATTTTTGATAAAATAATTTTCGAAACTCTTTCCTTTTTGTTTGAAAAAAGACTAAGAACTAGTTTAAAAAACTAAGTACTTAAATTGCACCAAAAAAATTATATTGTGAAAAGTATTGTGCATTTGGAAAAATATTTTGTACTTTTAGAAAAATACTTTGAACTTAGAAAATTTTTACACTTAGAAAAATATTGCCTTAGAAAAATTTTCATTTAGAAAAGACTTTACAAAATAATTGCCTTAGAAAAATCTTAATTAAGGTTAAAATAATTAAGATTTAATTAAGGTTAAAATAATTAGGATTTAATTAAGGTTAAAATAATTAAGATTTAATTAAGGTTAAAATAATTAGGATTTAATTAAGGTTGTTAAGATTTAATTTGATTTAAGTTTCAAAATTTCTGGGTTAGTTAATAGTTGTGGGTTTAATTGCATCATTTTTATTATTTCAAAAATATCTGATTTATGTAATATTTCTTCTCCATTTAATTTTTCAAGCTTTTCTAACACTTCTGCTTTGTTTGAATTTTTGTAGATTTTATTAACTGTAGCCTTAATTCTAGAAAATTCATCTTCCTCCTCATCCTCATCATCAAAATTATCTTCTTCTACATCTTCATAGTAAGTAGAATAGTTTTCAGGGCTACTAGTTAGTGTTGTATAATTATCTTCAAGATTATCCAAGAACTTAATAATTAAATTATTATCTAAAAGAGTTTTATTTTCAATATCCTTAGAGTTATCTTCAATATCCTCAAAATTATCTTCAATATCCTCAAAATTATCTTTAATATCCTCAAAAATACTATCAAAGATATTAGAAAATAAAGGATCATTAATTTTAATTTCATCAATTAATGTATCATTTTCAGATAAAATATTGGATTTAATTTTGAGAATTGTTGCATTGATATTAAGGGTTAAAGAGTTGATGTCTGATATTTTATTATTATCTACATTTGATAATTGATCATGCAATACCCTAAGTTGATTGTGCAAAAAGTCTATTTTAATAGAAAGATTATCTAACTTATCTAAATTATCAACATTACTATACGACTGTGCAAGAATTTGAAAATTTTTACGAACATAAATTTTTCGTACCTTGGACGGACATTGATTCTTGTAATGTCCGTGCTTTTGACATTTGAAGCACTTAACGTGACTCTTGTCCCTCCGGACTCCTGGCGCTGGTATCTCCTTTGCCGCCGGTGGTGAAGATCGAGTCTTACAAGTAGGACACTGATTTTTATAGTGTCCTCTCTCCCTGCACTTGAAACATGTCATATGAAATTTGAAAATTAACATACTTAAAAAAATATACCTGATTCACCCTTGGGCTCCCCCTCAACTCCTGGCGTCTTTGCTCCGTCGGCGGTTAGTCCGGTGAAGAGCTACCAGGCTCTGATACCACTTGTGGGGACCGGTGTCATCGATAGAGGGGGGAGTGAATAACGACTCGTTAAAAACTTCGGGAAACTTGTCTTTAGATTTTCGTTCGTTCTAATCAGAGGATTAGTAGCAGCGGAAATAATAAAGTACGAAAATAGAACAACCCAATATGCACATAAATTTTTTACTTGGTTCCCAACCCCCAGGGTTAGTACGTCCATGGCCTAAGCATGGGAAATGCCCGTCCACTAATGGTTTACTTTACGGACTTTTCGGAGGCGGAGAAACCCGTCTTATAGTGCATGATTTACAATCAAAATATTAAGGAAATTAAGTGCATAAATGTAAAAGCAAACCAAAATAGAAAAGTCGAACGCCTGGCCGATCTGGAACTCCGAAGTGCCGCGCACTTCCTCCTAGAGCCTCCTTGGTCGCAGAGCTTCGTTTCTAGCACTTTTTCTTCGCACAGAACACTTAGAATGTCGTTGTGAATGTTGTTCTCTGTTGAGGGGTCGAACCCCTTTATATACTCATGTCTTGGGCGCTTGAGTTGCTATGGGATGCCTCACAAGCCTTGGTCAAACCTCATCCTCACGCCGAACTCGCAACAGCTAATAAGGTCCATTCCAGGGCGCCATAGACCATCCAAGGCGCCTGGATCATCCATGCGCTTGGCATCTAGGGTGCCTGGCTCATTGGGGGTGCCCTGGTTCAATGGGGGTGCCCAGGAAGTGTGTTTTCAGCCTCTTTTGTATTTGTTTGTCTGTCTTGCCTCCAATTCTAGGTACCTGCAGAATACACAAACACAAGACAAACAAATATATACCCTTAGCCTTAAAGATTTGATTCTGACTTCGAATTTCGGTGAAACCCTAGGTCGAACCGACGCCTATGTTCCCTTCCCGGGGAACGCATCTTTCACCTACTCCTCTCAGGAGAAGTTTTGCCAACCGGCTCATCCGGTTGGACTTTTGCCCAGCTTCACTCACCAGGACTTTTGCCCAATCTTACGACCAGGATTTATTGCCCACTTTCACCAGGACTTCGGTGCCCAGCTTCACTCACCAGGACTTCGTGCCCAGTCCACGACCAGGACTTATTTCCCAACCCTATGTCAGGACTTCGGAGCCCAGCCCTCGTCCAGGACTTATTGTCCAATTCCTCGAATCAGGATTTCATGCCGAACCCTCGGTCAGGTCTTCGGTGCCCTGCCTGCGGCTAGGACTTATTGCCCAATCCATAATCAGGACTTAATGTTCAATTCTTCGAACCAGGACTTATTACCTAGGTTAACTAAGACTTTTTTTCACTTTGGTACTAATTTCTTGACTTACCCTTCCCTTGTTTAATGTATCACTAACTTAAGCATATTGTTAAATATTGAAACACTAGAGGAGGACATCACTGATGCATCTTGCACCAACACAGTCGACTAGTCTAGGGGTAGTCGACTAATGTCGAGTTGAGCTGCTTGTTTAACATATCTCTGTTGGTGCAGGCAGCACCTAAGTCGAACCTGGGTTTTGATAATGGCAAAGAGTTCAAAAGTTAAGACGTTGTTTTGGTCTAATGTGTTCACTGAGTGTGCAGGAAAGAAACCCTAGGTACACTAGGCACAAAGTCCTGGTCGAGGACTGGGCACGAAGCCCTGGCAAGGATCTGGGCACCGAAGACCTGCTCGGAAGGTGGGCACGAAGTCCTGGTCGAGGACTGGGCACGAAGCCCTGGCAAGGAGCTGGGCACCGAAGACCTGCTCGGAAGGTGGGCACGAAGACCTGGTCAGGTGATCGGGCAAAAGTCCAACCGGAGGAGCCGGTTGGCAAAAGGTAAACTCTCCTGAGAGGATTAGGTGAGGACGCATTCCCCGTCGAGGGAACAGTAGACGTCGATTCGACCTAGGGTTCCATTTGGGAGACCTGAAGTCAGAACCAAGACAGCTACGGTTGTAAAAAACTAACTAACATTCTTGCCTTGTTTGTTGTGGAACTAACCTTGAATGCAGGAACCAAAGGAATGTATTTCTGTAGCTCAAAACGCCCCAAAGGAGAGGGGCAGCAGCTGGGCTAGGCGCCCAGGAGGTCCCGGGTGCCCAAGGTCAAAGCCAAACGAACAGCTAAGCAAGAATCGCTTCGGAAGCTTAGTGGAACAGGTGCCCTCAAGGTCCCGGGCGCCCTGATGGTCCCGGGTGCCCTGGATGTCTCGGGCGCCCTGGGTCCAAGCCAACCAATCGAAGCAAAATCAGCCACGAAGCCAACATACCAAGTCAACCGGGGCGCCCCCAGTGTCCCGGGCGCCCCCATCAGCTTCGAGGCCGATTCTAGAGGAATAAGCGCTGACCGAGCTGCGGATGAGGTTTCTCGGATCCACAGGCACGTGTCAGGCACCCCCAGGAGCAGTATAAAAGGGGCTCGACCCCTAAGGCTTCAAAATCAATTTTCCAACGCCTTTACGCTCTTCGTTCAAGCGCTCTGCTCCGAAAACCTCCGATCTCGAGATTCTAGCGCCAACGACGACCCTCTGCTCCGAAGTACGATCCACACCGGGCGTCGGTAATGAAGAGTATAATTTTCTTTATTGCACTACTATTGTAACAATCTTTGTAAATCTTTGCGCCATTATAGAATTGCCCACAGTAAACGGTCAAGGACTGGGCCTTGGAGTAGGAGCCGACCGCGACTCCGAACCAAGTAAAAATACTTATGTTCCATGTGTTTGAGTTAAATTTCCACTGCGCATTCTCTTTTCTAATCCGAAACGCTTTCACGATATTCACCCCCCCTCTATCGTGTTTACTCGATCCAACAATCTCTCCTCTATTTAAGAGGAGGCTTTAGGGCATGAATATGTTACGGTTCTTGATTGCTAAATTCTATTCTAAGTGCCCAAAGCCTATTCTCTTCATCATATTCTAAATCTCATCTTGTAAAAGAGGAAGAGAGTATCTTGTGAGGGTTTCTCCACCTTCAAGAAGAAGATCATAGTGAAGATTGCTTGTGTGGTGTGGATCCTAGGATTAGTCACCTCTTGGAGGTGGATACTAAGTAAATCAAGGGAGTTAGCATTGTTTTCTTTTGTTAATTGATTTTGTTTATTATTGTTTGTGCTTTAGCTAACATTGTTGTAGACAAAATCAAAGAAAAGATATTCATCCCCCCTAGCCGGGCCATCGATCCTAATAAGTGGTATCAGAGCGCAAGGATGACTTCAACGGGCTAACCACCGAGAAGAGCAAATCATCGAAAATGGTCAGCTCGCACATCCAATCGCCAAAGTTTGAGGGAGAATTTTCATGGTGGAAGAAAAGGATGGAGGTATTTTTCAATACCAATTTTGATATAATGCTAATCATGGAAAATGTGTTTGAAGTGCCTAGGAATTAAGACAACAAATTGCTTGAGAAAATAAGATGAAGCAAGAAGCAAAGGGATGATTACATGACAAATTCTAAGGCCTTGCACCATCTTATAAGTGTGCTCCCCCAACAAGAAGTCACAAGAATTGGGAGCTACTCAAGTGCCAAAGATTTGTGGGATAAGCTCATAGAGCTTCATGAAGGCACTTCGGAGGCGAAAATGGCAAAGAGAGACCTTCTCCGATCCCAACTCAACAATATCAAACTTGATAAAGGGGAAAATGTATCAAATTTACATGCTAGATTTAAGGAAATACTTAATGGACTAACAAGTGTAGGGGAACAATTATCCAACCGAGACATTTTGATGAAAGCCATCATTGCATTCCCAAGAACATCAAATCGGAGCTCAATGGTGGACTCATACTACATTTCCAAGGATCTAGAGAAAACATCTCTAGAAGAATTCTTCTCAACCATGGAGCTTCATGAAACTCGAGTTGGAGGAACAATTGAAGAGGTATACAAGCCAAAGAGTATAACCTTTGTGGCAAACAAGGGAAAAGGTAAAAAGAAAAAGGCTTCCTCATCCGATTTCGAGGAATCAAGTGCATCAATGGATAGTGCTGCGGAAGCCTACATGGTAAGGAAAATGAGAAAAGTATTTAAATATTTTTCTAACAAGTCTCATGGTAGGAAAGAGTCAAGAAGCAAAAGTAGAACAAGGAAGATCATTTGCTACAATTACCAAGGAGAAGGACACATGAGACATGAGTGTCCCCTCTTGAAGAAGAAGGAAGGAAAGAAGAAAGAAGAGAAGAAGAAATCAAAGGAGAAAGGGAAGAAAGTGCAAAACTTGAAGGCCACATGGGATGATTCATCCTCATCGGAGGAGGAGGAACATCACGTATCTTATTTTACACTAATGAGAATTGAAGACATCGCATCTACGTCATCCGAATTTGAGCAAGAAAAGAGCTCAAGTGAAGATGAAGGTGATAGATCGAAGAGCGTTGCTAGAGGGGGGGGGTGAATAGCTCTTTGTCGAATTTCTCTACAAAATTTTTAGCACAATACAAACAAAATATGCGAAAGACAAAACAACAATGCTAACTCAGAATATTTTTACTTGGTATACACCCGAATGGGTGACTAATCCAAGGATCCACGCACGTACTCCACCTCCACTATCAAAATTCTCCTTCAGGTGGAGAAACCTTTACAAAGGCGTTGTCTTCCTTTTTACAGAAAGCAATGATTAGAGAGAGAGAGGGGAAGGTCTGAAGACTCTATGCACGAACAACACTTCGTTACAGTGAAAAATCGTACCGTTCACATGCGGAAAAGTCATCTTTTTATAAGAGAACAGGACAACCTCGCAGGCTGTCCAGACCCGCACCAGTCGACTGCCCCTGGGGCAGTTGACTGGTCTAGCATTAATTGCTAGCCAGCGGCTAGTTTTGGGGTGTTACCAGTCGACTGCTCCAGGGCAGTTGACTGGTCCGAGGCTGTAAACTCTCTGTGAGTTTTGGCAGTCGACTGCCCTCTGGCCAGTCGACTGCCCTCTGGCCAGTCGACTGCCCTCTGGCCAATCGACTGCCCTGCCTCTCAGCTCAGTTACAGCCACTCCAAACCTTCTCCTTCACGTGTGCCTTCAGGTCTGCTCCCTTGGCTTACCCCTTGAAGTCTTCTTCCTCTGGCTATCGTCCCTCGGATGCGCACACAAGCCTTCCCTTGGCTTGCCACCCTTCACGTGTGCCCTTGAAGTCCACTTCCTGGCTTGCCCTTGGAGCTCTCCTCCCTCGGCTCTCGTCCCTCGGATATGTTCTCCATGTGTGATTCTCCAAGTCATGCAAACTCAATCACACATATCAAATACAACATAATGCCCTAACCTTAAACTTATTGGCACACACATCAAAACCATGATCTTTCCGATCATTCTTGGGTCGATTGTCTCAACAATCTCCCCCTTTTTGATGTGTGACAATATGTTTAAGTTTAGGGATAAAATACCAGTCAACAGTAACAATAAATACCAATAACAATTAAAAAACATAAGACATATCAAACCTAAGAGGTAACCTCCCCCTTAACCCATGTCTTCTCCCTTTTTCAATTCTAATCATAATCCAAGTTAAGTTTCAAGCCCAACTTAACACTAAGCAACATTAATCAAAACTGTAAGACATATCAAAACCTAAGAGGTAGCCTCCCCCTTAACCCACGTCTTCATCCAATCTTAATCATCCAAGATTTAAGTTAAATAACTAACTTAAACTACCCATTGTAAGTCAAAAATCTAACTTAAACCATCCATTCTCACCCTTTGACACCATCAAAATGATTGCCTCAAGCAACCCAAACCCATGGCATCAAATGAGAGAAGGTTTGATTTCTGAAAAAAATCACAGAAGCAGAAATCAGGCGTGCCAGTCGATTGCCCCATGGGGCAGTCGATTGATACTCTGTCAGTGGCAAATTTCAGCTTTTCTGCCGAATTTCAGAAACTGCTAATAAATTCCAAAAAATTTCAAAAATTGTAAAAATTTGCAAGCATGTTTGAAATAATATACTCTATCAAGGAAAAATATTAGTCCATATAAAATTTCAAACATGCTTGACTTTTGACCAAAGTTCAAAATTGTTGAAAACCACTAAGAAAGTATCAATATTTTAACCTAGTTATGCATTCAAATTTCTTCTAAGCTCATGACAAAACATATAAGACCTGAAATGGTTTTCAAATGTTTAAAATGTCCAACCATGATCTTTGGGTAAAGTGTCCATTAATTAAACACTTGCTCTCCCCATGGTTGGTCTAGTTTTCATATTTTGATACTTTTTATGATTCAACACAATGTCACAAGCACAAGTGAACCAATTGTATCATCCTAATGGATCAAGCATACTTTTCCCAATCTATTACTCCAAGGTTCATCTTATACTTCTACAAAACACATTCCAAGGCCTCTTCTTAAGGATGTAAATTCCGATTCGAGAAGAGGCTTGGTAAAAATGTCGGCTAGGTTCGACTTAGACTCAACATAGTGTAGTTCTATGTCTCCCCTTGCCATATGGTCCCTAATGAAGTGATGCTTCACTTTAATGTGTTTTATTCTAGAATGGTGAACCGGATTCTTAGTTAGATTGATTGTACTCACATTATCACACAAAACTTTGACCTTGGAATAATGTAACTCATAATCTTCTAGGGTGTGCATGATCCAAAGTAGTTGGGAAACACAACCACTCATTGCCACATATTCCACCTCCGTTGTTGATAGGGCAACGCATGGTTGTTTCCTACTACTCCAACTAACTAAGGAAGACCCAAGAAATTGACACTCTCCACTAGTACTCTTCCTATCTAGCTTGCATCCCACATAGTTCGAGTCGGTGTATCCAATAAGATCAACATTAGGGGTTCTAGGATACCAAAGACCGACATTAAGGGTGCCTTTGACATACCATAGGATCCTCTTAACTACAACCAAATGGGACTCTTTGGCACAAGATTGATACCTTGCATACATACCTACCGCAAAAAGTATATCGGGTCTACTAGCGGTTAAGTATAGTAGGTTACCAATCATGCTCCTATATTGTTTAGAGTCTACCATTTTCCCTTCAAGGTCACTATCCATTTTCACATTGGTTCCTATAGGTGTAGATGCTACCTTAGCATTTTCTAAACCAATTTTTTTTAGCATTTCCTTAGCGTACTTAGTTTGAAATACATGTGTTTCTTCATTGGTTTGCTTAACTTGAAGTCCTAAAAAGAAGGTAACTCTCCTACAAGACTCATCTCAAATTCATCTTTCATACATTTGATGAATTTTTATAAAAAGTTATTATTTGTTGACCCAAAAATGATATCATCTAAATACACTTGGGCAACAAATATGCCCTTATCCTTAGATTTTAGGAACAAAGTAGGGTCAATTGTTCCTCTCCTAAACCCCTAGACACTAGAAATGAAGAAAGCCTTTCATACCAAGCCCGGGGAGCTTGTTTCAATCCATATAAGGTTTTTCTCAATTTATAAACGTGTCTTAGATAGTTAGGATCCTCAAACCCGGGGGGTTGTTCTACATAGACCTCTTCCTTAATAATCCCAATAAGGAATGCCGACTTCACATCCATTTGGTGAAGAGTGAAACCATTTGAGCTGTATAGGCTAGTAGAATTCTAATGGATTCTAATCTAGCTACGAGGGCATAGGTCTCATCATAATCCAATCCCTCAACTTGGTTAAACCCCCTAGCTACCAATCTAGCCTTGTTCCTAGTGATTTTGCCTTGATCATCTAGTTTGTTCCTAAAGACCCATCTTTTAGTTACAATGGTGCAATCATTGGGCCTAGGAACCAATTCATAAACCTCACTTCTCTCAAATTGATTTAGCTCTTCTTGCATAGCTAAAACCCAATCTATATCTCCCAATGCTTCATCAATAGACTTAGGTTTTAATTGAGAGATTAAGATGATTTGACTAGTTTGGTCTCTAAAGTAGGACCTAGTCCTTACTCCTTGAGTGACATCACCCACTATTTGGTCAATAGGGTGATCTTGGTAATGTCTCAAGGGCCTAGAGGTTGTGGGTTCATTGACTATGTCTTCTTCATCCTTTAGTGTACTTCTTACTCCCCCTTGATCATTGCCCTCCAAATGTAGGTCTTGGATTCTTTGGGCAAGGGGTTGAACTTCTTCCATATCCTTATCAATTGAGGCTTTTCTAGGGTAGGTATTTGTTGATTCATCAAAGTTAACATTGGAGGACTCCTCAATCACCTTTGTCCTTTTGTTGTAAACTCTATATCCCCTACTAGTGGATGAATAACCAACTAGGATAACTTCATCGGCTTTTGACTCAAACTTCCTTATGCCATCTTTGGTATTTAGAATATAGACCTTACATCCAAAGACCCTAAAGTAGTGGACTTGTGGAATTCTCCCATTCCACAACTCAAAGGGTGTCTTGCCTAGGAACCTATGTACCAAAACTCGGTTTTGAATGTAACAAGCGGTATTAACCACTTCGGCCCAAAAGTAGCTAGGAAGGGAATATGTATTAAGCATAGTCCTAGCAGCTTCTTATAGGGCTCTGTTTCTCCTCTCAACTATCCCATTTTGTTGAGGAGTCCTTGGGCATGAAAATTCATGCTTATATCCATTTTCTACATAAAATGTGAGAAACTTGAATTTTGGAACTCCCCATCGTGGTCACTCCTAATTCGGTTAATTTTGAGGTGTTTTCATTTTCTACCCTTTTACTGAATCCTATAAAAATTTCTAAAGTATCATCCTTATGTTTCATAAAGAAACCCCATGTGAACCTAGAAAAATAGTCTACTATAACTAAGCAATATTTACTCCCTACTAGTGAGGGAGTACTATGGCAATCAAACAAGTCAATGTGTAAGAGTTCTAATGGTAAAGTAGTAGTGTTTAGGGTTTTACCTTTGTGTGATGATTTTGATTGCTTACCCTCTTGGCATGCATCACACAATTTTGTCTTCTCATACTTGATCATAGGTAGCCCCTTCACCAACTCTTCCTTGGCCACTCTTGCAATGCTTCTCATGTTGACATGTCCAAGCCTCCGGTGCCACAACCACCCTTCTTCTTCTTTAGACATGAAACACTTAGGCAAATTGTTAGTAACATAAGCAAGATCAAGATAATACAAGTTAGCCTCTCTATATCCTTCTAGTATGATATTATCAGATTCATTTTGTTTTATTAGGCACTTCCTAGCATGAAATTCAACCCTATAGCCCGCATCACATAACTGACTTACACTAAGTAAATTAAGCTTCATGTCTTTAATTAAAAGTACTTTATATATGAAAATTATAGGAGATACCTCAATGGTGCCCCTACCAATTGTTTTCAGTTTTCCACTATTTCCAAAGGAGACCGTCCCTTCTCTTAGGTAGCTAATAGTAGTGAACTTGCTCACATGTCCGGTCATATGTCTTGAGCACCCACTATCTACTATCCACATGGTTGAGGCCTCCTTCACCTTAACTTATACAACATGGAAAAATACTCTTTTGATACCCAAATTTTTGATCCACAAGCATCATTTAAAAATTTCTTAGGTACCCACGCCCTCTTGATATTTCCTTTAGTCCCTTGTCTCCTAGATGCACCAATCCTACCCATGAGTGAGACAAAGACCACTTCCTTTGTTTTTGGCCTATATCCTAATCCGGCTTTGTTATAGACGGCTCTTTAACTATTAATTATCATATCTAAGTTGATAGAGCCCACTTGAAATTTCCTAAGTACCTTTGTGAGGTTATCTACCTTTTTCCTTAGTTCCCTATTTTCAATTTCAAAACATGAATCATGTCATGTAATAGAATAAGCATGCAAGTCTTCCTTAAGCTTTGTAGATTCTACTCTAAGCATGACAATTTTATATTTTAAGTCCTTAATCTTACTTCTAGCTTTAGCTAAATCCATGTTGGTGCTAGAAATAATTTTAACTAGAGTGGAGGAGGGTAAGTTGTATACCTCACTTACCGAAGCTTCTGACTCGGATGATGATGATGAACCACTTTCATCTTCACTGCTCGAGCTTCTTTCATCATCTGATGACTCTGAGTGGTTCACTGCCATGAGAGCAAAGTGAGACACTTGCCCCTCTTCTTCCTCTGAGGATGAGGGATCATCCCAAGTCGCCTTGAGGTTGGTGGCACTCTTCTCCTTTCCCTTCGACCTCTTCTTGTCACCTTTCTTCTCCTCCTCCTTCCTTTTCATCTCTTCTCTTTAGTTGAGGGCACTCGTTCTTCATGTGT
Organism: Boesenbergia rotunda; assembly: GCA_024364735.1. NCBI lineage: Eukaryota > Viridiplantae > Streptophyta > Magnoliopsida > Zingiberales > Zingiberaceae > Boesenbergia > Boesenbergia rotunda. Next base: position 104,380 of record JAGFNQ010007318.1, on the reverse strand, counting down.
CCCTCTTGGTGGCAGTTGAAGCAAATAATGTCCTTGGCCTTACCCTTGCCTTTGGACCCTTTCCTAGCATAAGACTTGTTAGAAAAACTTTTGAAAGCCTTACGCATTTTCCTTACCATGAAAGCCTCTTGGTCGCTATCCATAGAGGCACTAGACTCCTCTGAGTCGGATGAGGAGGAGTAGACCACCTTCTTCTTCTCCTTCCTCTTCTTCTTCTCCTTTTCTGCAATAAAAGCTATACCTTTCTCTTTGGCCAAAACATTAGCTTGTTCGTGCAGTTCGAATTCACAAAACAAATCATCTAATTTAACTATGGACAAATCCCTTGATACTTTGTAGGCATCAACCATGGATGCCCACAAGGTAGTTCTCGGGAAGGCTTGTAGGATGTACCTGACAAGATCCTGGTTTTCAATCTTTTCTCTAATCACGTAGAGTTCGTTGATGATCTCCTTCACCCTTCCATGCAGCTGGCTGACAGTTTCATTGCTCTTCATGGATAGGAATTGGAGTTGGGCCACAAGCAAGTCCTTCTTTACCCTTCTGGACTCGTTGGACCCTTCGTTTAGTTCAACGAGTTTGTCCCACAGCTCTTTGGCGCTCCTGAATGGCCCCACCTTGTTGAGTTGCTCCTTTGAGAGCCCGCACTGAAGTGTGGTGGTGGCCTTGACATTTGACTGTGCCCTCTTCGTAGCCTCCTTTGACCATGATCTCATAGGTGTTGGCTCTCCTCTTTCGTCGACGAGTGCATCGAATCCATCTACAATACTAATCCAGTTTTCAATATCATTCATAAGATAGTACTGCATTCTACCTTTTCAGTATGCGAAGTCGTTCCCGTCGAAGAAGGGTGGCCATTTAACTTTGCTCCGGTCGACGGTGAGTTCTTCCGAAACGAACCGGCTCTGATACCAATTGATAGATCGATGACGTTGCTAGAGGGGGGGGGGTGAATAAGACCTTTTTCGTCGTTTTCTCTACACAGAAGTTAGCGCAATACAAACAATAATATGCAAAGAACGAGAGAGAGCAATGTTAACACCGGAATTTACTTGGTATCCACCCAGATGGGTGACTAATCCAAGGATCCATGCACGTACTCCACCTCCACTATGAAAATTCTCCTTCAGGTGGAGAAACCTTTACAAAGGCGTTGTCTTCCTCTTTACAGAATGCAATGATTAGAGAGAGAAAGATCTGAAGACTCTATGCACGAACAACACTTCGTTACAATACGAAAAACCGTGTCGTTCACGTGCAAAAAGGTCCTCTTTTTATAAGAGAACAGGACAACCTTGCAGGCTGTCCAGACCCGCACCAGTCGATTGCCCCTGGGGCAGTCGACTGGGCTAGCATTAATTGCTAGCCAACGACTAGTTTTTGGGGGGTCACCAGTCGACTGCCCCTTGGCAAGTCGATTGGTAGAAGGCTGAAAACCTTCTGTGAGTTTTGGCAGTCGATTGCCCTCTGGCCAGTCGACTGCCCACTCACTTACAGCCACTCTTAACACTCTCCTTCATGTGTGCCTTCAGGTTCACTCCCTTGGCTCGCCCCTTGAAGTCATCTTCCTCTGGCTCTCGTCCCTCAGATGCGCACACAAGCCTTCCCTTGGCTTGCCTATATGCCACCCTTCACGTGTGCCCTTGAGGTCCACTTCCCGGCTTGTCCTTGGAGTCCTCCTCCCTCGGCTCTCGTCCCTCGGATGTGTTCACCATGTGTGATTCTCCAAGTCCTGCAAACTCAATCATACATATCAAATACAACATAACACTCTAACCTTAAACATATTCACACACACACATCAAAACCATAATCTTCCAATCATTTTAGGGTCGATTGCCTCAACACATAGTTGGACATTTCAAATGATTTGAAAATATTTTTGTGTTTTATTTGCTATGGCATAAGAAACACATGGTTTCAAAACTAGAATGCAAAGTTGATACAAAATGGAGTGTTTTTCAAAGAATATGAGTTTTGGTCAAAAGTCAAACATGTTTAAATTTTTCATGAAAATATATATTTTTCTGTTAGAATACATCATAAGAAATATGTTTTTAAAATTTCATAATATTTCAAATTTTATGGAATTTTTTTGTGTATTTCTGAATTTCAGCTCAAAAGGCTGAAATATCAGACTGATAAGTATCAGTCGACTGGCCCAGGGGGCAGTCGACTGATGTTTCTGTAAATTGGCTATTCGAAGCCATCAGTCGACTGATAACTGAATCAGTCGACTGGCACAGGTAGTTTCTGACTTCTGGGCATTTTCAGAATATGAAACTTGTCCCAAATTGATACCAATAGGTAATATTGCTTGGACTAATCTTTTTGATAGTGTTAAAGGGGGAGAATTGAAATATTTAAGTTAGATTTTTAGTTAACTCTTTATGTTTGTGGGGAAATTTGAAAATCTTGTGATAAGGCATAGGTTAAGGGGGAGGATGCATGTTTATGCTTCTTAGTATACTATGCTTTTAATTTTCAATTGTTATGTTAGTACCTAACTTAAACATATTGCCACACATCAAAAAGGGGGAGATTGTTGGTGCAATTGACCCAAGGTTGATCGGGTAGATCATGGGTTTTGATGTGTGTGTCAATATGATTAAGTTAGGTTTTCATGTTAATTTGATATGTGTGCTTGAGTCGTATAGGATTTGATGAATCACATGGAGCAACGGAGTGAAACATCCGAGGGACGAGAGCCAAGGAAGAGGACTTCAAGGGCGAGCTAAGGAAGTAGACTTCATAAGCATACGCGAAGGATGGTATGGAGGCAAGCCGCGGGCTTGTGTGCTCATCCGAGGAACGAGAGCCGAAGGAAGAGAACTTCAAGGGGCAAGCCAAGGAAGTGGACTTCAAGGCATACGCGAAGGGTGAACTCCGGTGAGATTAAGAGTTCGATTGTAAGTAGAACAGTCGACTGGTAAGGGGACCAGTTGACAGATACTACTGAGGGCGCACTGTAGCAGTCGACTGGTATGGTCACCAGTCGACTCATCTTTCTGTGAGTTTCGAACAACCTGGAGCAGTCTACTGGTCCAGGGTGTGTTCGAAAAAGAGCCATTAGGCTAGCCGTTGGCTGAGGGATTAGTCGACTAACCCTAAGGGCAGTCGACTAATGTCGAGTTGAGCTGTTTGTTTAACAGCTCTCTCCTCTATTTAAGAGGAGACTTTGGGGCATGAATAGGTTATGGTTCTTGATTGTTAAATCCTATTCTAAGTGCCTAAAGCCTATTCTCTTTCTCATATTCTAAATCTCATCTTGTAAAAGAGGAAGAGAGCATCTTGTGAGGGTTTCTCCACCTTCTAGGAGAAGATCATAGTGAAGATTGCTTGTGTGGTGTGGATCCTTGGATTAGTCACCTCTTGGAGGTGGATACCAAGTAAATTAAGGGAGTTAGCATTGTTTTCTTTTGTTAATTGATTTTGTTTATTATTGTTTATGCTTTAGCTAACATTGTTGTAGACAAAATCAAAGAAAAGCTATTCACCCCCCTCTAACCGGGCCATCGATCCTAACAATGATCTCCTTCGACGAGGGGGCGTAGGCGATCAAGGTATAGAAGGCATACAAGACGAGCATGGAGGCAAGCAGATGACATTTGAAATGAAGATGGGAAGGATGAAGTTGATGCAAAACCCTTAGTAATCATGGAGATGGCCATCCCAATCCCGATTATAGTTAAAACACCCCTGAACACTAATGATGATCGTTAGAGGACTGAGAAGGTAGTGTCTCATGATCCATGACAACAAGGGGAAGAAGGTGGGCGAACATCATAGAATAAAGAAGGGATGACCGACAACTTGGAGGTCTCGAATAGCTTGGGAACTTCTTCCTCATCATCGATCCGAAGGACATAGGCATCAAGCAATAGGGCATCTCTGATTTTGGCACCAACAACTTCTTTATCGAATGCATTTGTGACCTGGGCCTTGACGTCCTCCTCCTCAACCGAATCAGTGAGCAATGGGGTAATAGGGACAGATATGAATGGAGCTTCAGTACTAGTGCAATGTGGTAGACAACTACAGGTCCAAGCAGCCCACACGGATGTTGCCAAATGAAGATTGTCACTTAAAATATTATGGGCTTTCACACGTCCCTAAAATATTTGGGTGGGGGGGGGGGCGGGGGGGGGGGGCAATACCTACTCAAGCACACTCACTCAAGCACAATGATATACAGGTGATGACATTATTTGAAATAAAACTCAAGGAGGATTCCCTTCAGTCTATTATGGACATGTGATGTTTAGGTATGAGACATGTTCATAACTTTGATATGTCTAACCGTGGATATGTATTGCTCCTCTAGAATTTATACAAAATTGATACGGATGTGATTATGATGATTGATTAGTTCATTCACTATCATGTTCGATGTCGAGTATCCGGGAGGGATTTCTTGGTGATGTTTGTTTATGGGGTGCATTCTATTGTCACTCGGAGACCATTATGTGAGGCACTTACGGAGCTAAGTGGAGGCATCTCCGAGCCTTGGATAATCATGGGAGACTACAACTCTAAATTTTCATTGCATGACAAGGAAGGAGGTGCTGAAGTTACAAATTATGAAATAAGGGATCTCTAATTCTTTGCTAGGGTGTGTAGGTTGGTGGATCTTCACTCTATTGGATATCAGCCTACTTGGACTAATGGTGCGATTTCTTGCAAGTTGGATAGAGTTTTGGTGAATTCCCATTGGTTGATGGCAGATTATGACACATATGTGGAGTTTACGATCCCCGTGTGTCTCTCGGACCATTCTTGTGTCATGCTACATACCCTTGTGAAAAATAATGCCCCGAACCAACCCTTCAAATTGCTCAACTTATGTACACTATATGAGAATTTCAAGAAGGTGGCGGTGGATTCATGGGTTACCCCAATTATATGGAAAGCCCAGTTTGTGCTCAAGTAAAATTTACTCGGTTAAAGGGTCAACTATGGGAGCTAAACAAGATTTATTTTAGATTTTTAGGCACATCTTGGAAAAAATGAAGAGGGTAAAATTAGATTTGGAGGAGATGAAAAAGAGGATTCTAAATGTAGGGGGTCATTCCTTTGGAATATAGGTACCTACAGAAGCGAACCACTCTTCTTGTGGAGGCGGTGAAACAATTCTATCAACAACAAGCGAAGAATGTTTATCCAAGGAGTTTGGATAAATGCACTAGATTTTTTTCATAATGTAGTGAAATGCAACAACAAAAGCAATATCATTATCACGCTCACTAAAAGAAATGGGGACCAACAACGAGTCTATGTAAGGTGGTGGATGAATTTGTAGATTTCTTTCAGTCCTTGCTTATACAAACGGCACAGTGCAACCTGTGTGGTAGTGAAATACTCCTCGGAAGAAGACTAAATAATGGCCAAGTAGCTGATCTTCGTAGGCCGAAGCATTTGAAGCGAGAAGGCGCGGGGCCCAAATGGGTTTAGAGAGCAAAGTTCTTCACATCTTCTTAGGATATAATTGGGGTGAATTTTATCGCAGTAGTATAAGAGTTTTTTCACTCAAGGGAGTTGCTAAAATAATGGAACCACTTCGTGATCTCTCTTGTACTAAAGATGGATCATGCATTACGAGTTGTGGATTATCAGATGATCTCATGTTGTAATATCTTCTACAAAGTGATAGTCAAGGTGTTGGCAGACTGGTTAGCCATGGTTTAAGGATACTTGTTGGACTTGGGACAGGCGATATTCGTACAAGGATGTTCTATTGGAGACAACATTAACCTAACCCAAGAACTACTACGGAAGTATGCTCGCAAAAGAATCTGACCAAGATGCATGATTAAGGTGGATTTGAAGAACGTCTTTGACATGGTTGATTGAGTACTTCAACACTTATTGGTTTTGGATTTCCCCAATAATAACGAGGGTCGATTAAAGAATGTGTCACGATGGTCTCTAATTCTATATCGCTCAATGGTGGTCTTTATGAATTTTTCAGTGGACGACGTAGCTTGAGGCAAGGTGCCTCCCTATCACCCATGCTTTTCGGCTTATGCATTGAGGTATTATCAAGAAGAATATATGAAGCTTCATTACTACCCTCTTTCCACTTCCACCCCATGTGTAAGGATATTGGTAACACCCACCTTACATATGTTGACGACTTGGTATTATTTGCAAGAGTGGATGAAACCTCTACCAAGGCGTTGGTAAACTGTTTGGAGAGATATGGGAATGAGATGGGCTTGAGGGCTAATACATTAAAATCCCACGTGTATATGGCTGGTATTGATGTGCAGAAGCTTAGGAGCACAAGAAGTTGAGTGGAAGATGTGACAAGCAAGAAGGATGTCATGAGAAAGGAGTCGATATACTCGGTGCATCCAAGGGATAAGAAACTGCGTAAAAATACACCGACAGACAAGAAGGACACGTTGATATCCGAGGGACGAGAAGCTGGGGAGGAAGCCCACTCGAGGAGAAGGCTGGAGTTATGTTTAGGTGAGCTCAACTCTAAACGCTCGGGGATTACTCAAGCCATCAGAGACTGAAGAAAGTCAACTTGAAAGTTGACTTGGACCAAAGAAGGTCATCCGAGGCGCTTCAACTGTCTTTAGAGTGTCTTGAATGAGCAGATTTTAGCCTGCACATATTTGGAACTAAGGCACCTCCGTTAAAACCTGAGGCGCCTAAAGTTTGAGCTGAAATGCCTCAAATAAACAGTTTATCGTTAGTGAGTCATTGTTGTCGTGGACAAAAGTTACCCATTGAAGGTGCCCTAGATCACAACTAAGTCATCTCAATGCCATGTCAGCACAGTAATAACTTTTCTCATTGCGTTATAAATAGCCCCAAGAGCTAGAAAGAAAGAACAACGATTGTATTCCATTTTCTTACTCTATTTATGAGCTTTCCAAAAATTGCAAGAACCATTTCCGCCATCAATAAAGGAGATATTTTTAGTGTGTTTTCACTGTTTTGGATTAGCAATCTCCCTGGTTGCAATCAAGTAATTTCTGACCTCTTTCTTCTATGTTTTTGATTATTTTAAATTGGTTACTAATCTAATTATCCTTGCTAAGTTCGAAAAGCAAGAAATTTAGCTAACTTTTTTTCAGGGCTATTCATCCCCCTCAGTCGGCCTTACCTGGACCTATAATTGTGAATTATAAATTATGAGCCCTTACTTGATGCTATCACAAGGAAGATAAAGGCTTAGCTGAAACACACTTTTGTTGGTGCAGGCAACACCTAAGTCGAACCTGGGTTTTGATAATGACAAAGGGTTCAAAAGTTAAGATGTTATGTTGGTCTAACATGTTCACTAAGTGTACATGAAAGAAGCCCTAGGTACACTAGGCACGAAGTCCTGGTCGAGGACTGGGCACGAAGCCCTGGAAAGGAGCTGGGCACCAAAGACCTTCTCGGAAGGTGGACACGAAGTCCTGGTTGAGGACTGGGCATGAAGCCCTGGTAAGGAGCTGGGCATCGAAGACCTGCTCGGAAGGTGGGCACGAAGACCTGGTGAGGTGCATCGAGCAAAAATCCAACCGGAGGAGCCGGTTGGCAAAAGGTAAACTCTCCTGAGAGGAGTAGGTGAGGACGCGTTCCCCGTCGAGGGAACAGTAGGCGTCGGCTCGACCTAGGGTTCCATTTGGGAGATCCGAAGTCAGAACCAAGACAGCTATGACTGTAAGAAAAATTATCTAACACTCTTGCTTTGCTGTTTTGGAACTAACCTTGAATGCAGGACCGAAGGAATGTGTTTCTGTAGCTCAGAACACCCCAAAGGAGAGGGGCAGATAGCTGGGCAGGGCGCCCCGGAGGTCCCGGGCACCCCCAAGGTCAAGGCAAAACAAGTTAAGCAAGAATCGCTTCGAAGACTAACAGGGCTAGGCACCCTGATGGTCCCGGGCGCCCCGGATGCCTCGGGCGCCCTCATGGTCCCGGGCACCCCGGATGCCTCGGGCGCCTTGGGTCCAAGCCAACCAAAGGATCGAAGCGAACTCAGCCGAGAAGCCAGCAGACCAAGTCAACCGGGGCACCCCCAGTGTCTCGGGCGCCCCCGTCAGCTCCGAGCCCGATTCTGGAGGGATAAGCGCTGATCGAGCTTCGGATGAGAGTTCTCGGATCCGAAGGCACGTGTCAGGCGCCCCCAGGAGTGCTATAAAAGGGGCTCGACCCCTAAGGCTTCAGGATGGACTTTTCCAATGCCTCTACGCTCTTCGACTCAAGCGCTCTGCTCCGAAAACCTCCAATCTCGAGATTCAAGCGCCGACGACAACCCTCTGCTCCGAAGCACGATCCACACCGGGTGTCGGTAACGAAGAGTTTAATTTTATTTACTGCACTACAACTGTAACATTTTCTGTAAACATTTGAGCACATATAGAATTGCCCGTAGTAAACGGTCAAGGACCGTGGGCCTTGGAGTAGGAGCCGACCGCGACTCCGAACCAAGTAAAAAATCCTTGCGTTCTGTGTGTTTGTTTTAATTTCCGCTGCGTATTCTCTTAACTTCTAATCCGAAACGTTTTCACGATATTCACCCCCCTCTATCGTGTTTTCTCGATCCAACAAGTGGTATCAGAGCGGGGAAGCTCAAATTTGGTGCAACCACCAATTTGAGAGTTTTTCAGATTTTTCTTCGATTTTTTTTCTTTTTTTTTATCGAACTTTTGTCGATAATCGAGGTTGGTGCAACACCACTCGATAATTTCTTTTAATATCTTATTCCCATACTGCTAATCCAAGACCAAGTCTTGGGATAGTTTTTTTTGTTATTATTTCAGTAATTACCAAATGGCCATGCAAGAAGGGTTCAGTACAACCAGACCACCACTTTTCAGTGGGGAGGATTTCTCCTACTGGAAGAGTCGGATGGAAGTCCACCTGAAAACTCAGGTGGACATGTGGATAATAATCCAATCTGGACTGGAAATCCCGAAGAACACTGAAGGAGTGCCACAATCATACACCGAATGGTATACAACACTGAAAAGAAAGATTGAAGCCGATGCCAAAGCAACCCAGACACTCCAATACGGCTTAACAAAAGAAGAGCTGAACCGGGTGGGACCATTCAATAGTGCAAAGGAACTCTGAGATAAGCTAATTGAGCTGCACGAAGGAACCTCCGACACCCGAATCAGTAAGAGGGACCTACTACTAAACAAGCCGCACACAATCAAGATGAACGACAGCGAATCTGCAACCCAGCTCCACGCCAGAATTCAGGAGCTGATGAACAGTCTACACACAATCAGTCACAAGGTAGAAAACCGTGACCTAATCAGGTATACCCTTAACGCTTTCCCAAGAAACACTTTGTGGACATCTATGGTAGATGCGTACAAAGTTTCAAGGGATTTGTCTAAAATTAAATTAGATGAGTTATTTTCCGAACTTGAATTACATGAGCAGACTAACTGCACCCTGGCCGAGAAAGGCATTGCTTTTATTGCAGGTAAAATTGGAAAGATAACCAAGAAGAAGCCTCAACCTGCACCCGAGTCTGATTCAGACTCAGACTCAGAAGACAGCGAAGGAGATCGACCCAAGCTGGTCCGGCTTGCCCGAAACTACTACAAGGAATTGAAGAATCAGTCCAACAGAAGAAAAGCCAGCCGAAAGAAGGAAGATTCGGCTGAACCAACTAAGAACAAATCAAGTGTGACCTGCTTCGAGTGCAACCAGAAGGGACATTTCAAATCGGAATGTCCTAATCTGAAAGAAGCCAAGAAGACACGAAGGAAGAAGGCCCTTCAGGCAACGTGGGACGAGTCTTCCTCCGAAGAAGAAGAAGAGGCCCCACAGTCGAACCTGCTTGCCCTAACTGCTTCGGAAGAAATCGAGACCGAGTCAAAATCGGAACCGGACGACGGCAAACTCACATTTTCAGAGGATGGCGAAATCATTGTAAGTGGATTTTCTAGAATTCAATTAACTGAATTAATTGCTTACCTTTCTCGCGACTTGGCGAAAGCCAAAATCCGAGTCGAGTCCCTCCGACAGGAAGTAAAACTCTTGAAAGAGGGAGCTAACTCTAAATCCTTAACTGAGAAGGTTCGAGAAGGAACCTCTACTCAAGTTGAAAAACTTGAGGAAGAGAACTCCTCCTTGAAAACTCAAGTCAAGGACCTTAGAGCAGCATTAGAACGATTCACTTCTGGTTCCAAGGGTCTTAACATGATCTTTGGAAAACAGAAGTCGGTTCTAAATCGATCAGGGTTAGGCTATCGCACCAAGGCGAGACAAAGGTCATACTATGCTGTACTGAATCAGTTTAGACCTAAAGTTCAGGCATGGGTACCTAAACTGTGCCTGAACAATCAAACTAGATCAAATCAGTATTGGATCCCCAAGGATAAGATTTACATCTTGCCGAACCATTATCGTGGCTTTAGTCCAGGGGGAGCTAAATTAAAAACAATTTTCATAGTTAAATGAATTTCTTTTCTTGTTTAAATTGCATGATTGCTTGTCTATTTATTTTCTGCAATTTACCATGCTTAGACTTAGGAATGGTTAGATTAAGGACTAAACCAATTAACTGAAATTTGAATGACATAGTATTGGGTGGCGGTGAGATGATAGTACGTTAGGGAAACCTCTTCTAATAAGGTCAAGTATACACTACTTGGTCTCTTTAGACTGGTGGAACTAGCCGAAGCTACTGATCCAAGATCCAAACTAATTAGACCATAATTTTTCAAAAAGTAATTTTGAAAATGAAATTTTATTAAAAGGCTTTGTCAAGGAAAGGGTTGATGATCCAATAAGGCTACGGCCAAAGAAGGCCTAGTGCCTCGCCAAGACCTGGAAGCCAATTTTTGAAATTCAAATTCAAATTATTCTTTGTCAAATTCGAATCTAACACAAATTTTCAGTTAATTGTAGTTTCAAACACTCTTTTTCAAAATAAATTCAAAAACAATTGTTTTCAAACTTAATTTAACTTTTTCAAAATAAATAATGATCTTTCAAAATAATTCTGTCTACTAAAACCTGTCTCACAAAAACCCATAAGGCTAACGTGATTGATAACTCTAGATTGGGTGAGACAGACTAGGCTGTGAAAATCAATTTAGGCTATCCTTAATTCTAATTGGATCCAAATCAACAAAACTCTTTATGAGTAGGAACATAAAGATTTGGACCAATGGATGTTGGATAGCGGGTGCTCCAGACACATGACTGGGGATAAATTGAAATTCACCAAAATCAAGTTCAAGAACCTAGGCTCAGTAGCATTTGACAACAATTCTACACTCAAGGTGATTGGGTCAGGTAACATTGAACTCAAATCTGACTTTGTTATTAAAAAGGTGATTTTAGTTGAAGATTTTAAGTTTAACCTGCTTAGCATAAGTCAATTATGTGATACTGGCTATGTAGTTACCTTCACCAACTCTAACTGCCTGATTAGAAACTTACAAGACTCAGAAATCATGCTTAAGGGCTCTAGGAAAAATAATGTTTACACTATAAATCTACCCTTAATACCTAAATGCATGTTAACTCAGTTAGAAGAATCAAACCTCTGGCATAGGAGATTAGGTCACACTAATCTGAGATTAATTTCAAAAATCACCCAACTTGGCCTAATTAAAGGCATACCTAAAATCAAGAACCATGAAAACTTAATATGTGAATCATGCAACCAAGGAAAACAAACCAGGTCTAATCATAAACTAATTCAATCAGATCTAACTCAAACCACACTTGAGCTCCTGCACCTTGACCTATTTGATTCACATGGAGCCAAGTCACTAAGCGAAAACCGGTACTGCTTAGTAATTGTTGATGATTACTCTAGGTTTACCTGGGTTAGGTTTCTAAAGACCAAAGATGAAACCCTAAACCTATTTAGTGATTTTTGTAAGTTAATTGAAAATCAAAACGATACCAAAATCAAAAGACTTAGGAGTGACCACAGGGGAGAGTTTGAAAATCAACGATTCGACGAGTTTTGTAAGGTAAACGGGTATATACATGAATTTTCGTGTCCTAGAACCCCCCAACAAAATGGGATAGTCGAACGAAGAAATAGAACCCTACAGGAAGCCGCCAGGGCTATGCTCAATGAATTCAACCTAGCTAACTAATTTTGGGTAGAAGCAATTAGTACGGCTTGTTACATCCAAAATAGGGTACTAATTAACAAATGACACAAACGACACCCTATGAATTATACTATCATAGACTTCCAAACCTACATTACCTAAGGGTCTTTGGGTGCAAAGCCTATATCCTAAACACCAAGGACTATCTAGGTAAATTCTAGTCTAAGTCAACCCCAGACATCTTCTTAGGATATTCAACAACAAGTAGAGCCTATAGGGTTTACAACAAACAAACTAAGAAAATTGAAGAAATAACAAATCTAACATTTGATAAAGAAATTAACTCAAAATCTGATAATCCAGATCGAAACTCATCAAATACTGATCAAGAAGACAATGAACAAACTGTTGAACCGTTAATTGAACCCCTAAATGAACTAACTATTGAACCAACTATTGAGTCAATTGAACCAAAAATTGAACCAACCCAAGTAGTTGAACCAAATACTGATCCAAACCGACCGGCCGGACCTAAGGCTGAACCAAGTTCTAGAAAAACTAAGAAACCCAGACTCAGTCACCCAACTGATCAAATTGTGGGTGATCCAACTTTAGGAGTCAGAACTAGGTCTTCCTATAGAAACCTCAGTCAGATTGTACTGATTTCCAAAATTGAACCTAAGACTATAGAGGAAGCCTTACCTGATCCTGATTGGATCATAGCTATGCAGGAAGAGTTAGCCCAGTTTGAGAGGAACCAAGTCTGGGAACTAGTACCTAAACCTGAGGGCAGATCCATTATTGATACTAAGTGGGTTTTTAGGAATAAGCCAAATGATCAAGGAGAAATAGTGAGAAATAAAGCCCACTTAGTAGCCAAAGGGTTCAGTCAAGTAGAAGGGTTAGATTATGACGAAACCTATGCCCCAGTAGCTAGACTTGAGTCCATTAAGATGTTGTTAGCCTTTGCATCCCATAAAGGATTTAAACTCTACCAAATGGATGTAAAGTCAGCCTTTCTAAATGGATTTGTTAAGGAAGAAGTCTATGTAGGACAACCCCCCAGTTTTGAAGACTTAGAAAGATCTGACCATGTTTATAAACTCACTAAAGCACTTTATGGACTAAAACAAGCACCTAGGTCATGGTATGAACGTTTATCAACCTACTTAATTTCTAAAGAATTTAAACAGGGACAAATTGACTCAACCCTATTTATTAAGACCTTAGGAAAAGAAATCTTTATTGCCCAAATCTACGTCGATGATATAATTTTTGGATCCACCAACTCAAATTTCCTAAAAGAATTTGTTAAGATAATGGAAAATGAATTTGAAATCAGCTTAGTTGGTGAGCTCAATTTCTTTCTAGGGTTACAAATTAAGCAAACTAGGGATGGAAACTATGTCCATCAATCCAAATATGCTAAGGAGTTAATAAAGAAATTCAAAATGGACAACTCCAAAAGCATAAGTACCCCCATGACCACAAATGTAAAAATAGATAGTGACCCTGATGGTAAACCAGTAGTCCTTAAACTTTATAGAAGTATGATTGGAAGTCTACTGTACCTTACAGCCAGCAGACCTGATATCCTTTTTGCTGTAGGAATGTGTGCTAGATACCAAACCTGTGCTAAGGAAATGCACGTAACAGCCCTAAAAAGAATATTAAGATACATTAAGGGTACCCTAAATGTAGGGATTTGGTATCCTAGGACCACAACCTTTGACTTGTCAGGATACTCGGATTCTGACTACGCTGGTTGTAAACTAGATAGAAAGAGTACAAGTGGAAGCTGCCAACTGTTAGGAAATAGTCTAGTAAGTTGGTGCAGCAGAAAGCAACACTGTGTAGCTCTATCCACAACTGAAGCTGAGTATGTGGCTCTAGGAGAGTGTGTAACACAACTCTTATGGATGATGCACACTCTTAATGACTTTCAGCTTAACTACACCCAAACTCAAGTTTACATTGATAATATAAGCTCCATTAATCTAACTAAGAATCCAATCCAACATTCGAGGACTAAACACATAGAAGTTAAACACCACTTCGTAAGAGATCATGTCGCCAGGGGTGAAATAATCCTTAAGCATGTAGATTCTAAATCTAACTTAGCTGACATATTCACTAAACCCCTACCTGAGTCTGAGTTCAGCTCACTAAGAAGGCAGTTAGGGTTATGTTTGGTAGAATATGTTTACTCTACTTCTGTTTTGATAAAACTGTTTTATTACTTATCAGTTTCTAATTAATTTGAAGATTTTTTTTACTTTTAAAAATAATTTTTCGACTTAGTTTTTTTTTTTTAAAAATTTCCCCCTTCAAAACTAGGGTTTTTTTTTCACAAATGGACTTAGCTTAGACCCTAACCCTAGAACTGCATGCACCTATAGATCTAGAAGCCAGCATCTCACAAGCACCTTAAGGTACTTTTGATTGATAACCTAGAATGAGTTGAGATGCTTAGGTCTTTGCCTTAATTCAAGATGCTTTAAGTCAGTGCATCTACAGTAATTGGGGCACTAAATACAAATTAAACAGTAATCAGGTTAAGTGTCAAGCTTAGAAAATCTAACTTGAACAGAACACTTAACTTGACTAACCCTAGTGAAAACTACTGTTTATAACAGTTAGTAAGTAGCTAATTGGGTTAGACATGACCCGAAAGAGATAATTCAAATTGATTTGGTCTAGTTTGTACCTTGAATTGGTTCAGGACAGTACATTACTTCTTTTGCTATATTCTTTTACAATTTTTTACTATATTGTTTTGCTATATTATTTTTTTGATATATGGCAAAGGGGGAGAGATTGAGATTGGAAAGGAGAGAAGGTTAACTTTTTTTTTTCAAATTCAAAACCTTATTTCAAAAAGCTATTTTCAAAATTGCTTCTAAGTACTTGACTTAAGCTGCTTTTCAAAATTGCTTCTAAGTACTTGACTTAAGTCAATTTTCAAAATTACTTAAGCTATATTCAAAATTTCTCTAAGTACTAATCTTAAATTTCACTAATAGAAAATTTTCAAAGTTTAATTTCAAAATTTTCTTGAAAACTTTCTAAAAGTGCTAAAGAAATTTCAGTTTTTCTAAGTATTAAAAACTTCAGAAGAAGTTTAGAAAATTTTCTAAAGTGCGAAAACTAAGTATTGACTTGAAAATTTTCTAAGTATAAAATCTCTTTTGAAAAATAATTCCTAACTTACATTGTTTTCCAACCCAAAAAAAATCTCTTTTGGAAAATATTTTCTAACTTACATTTTCTGTGGAAAATGTTGTCTTACTTACATTTTTTAAAAGATTCTATGTGTTGAAAAAAAAAATTCCCTTTTAGACTTAGAAACTTTTTCAAACCCCGGGAACCGTTGAAAAATCTTGGGGGAGATTCCTTCCAGGGGGAGGAAACTAAGTTGACATGTTACTTTCTCTTTGGTTAAACTTAACTTTTTGAATCGGGTTGCCATAAATCAAAATGGGGGAGATTGTTGGTGTAGGCAGCACCTAAGTCGAACCTGGGTTTTGATAATGACAAAGGTTCAAAAGTTAAGATGTTATGTTGGTTTAACATGTTCACTAAGTGTACATGAAAGAAGCTCTAGGTACACTAGGCACGAAGTCCTGGTCGAGGATTGGGCACGAAGCCCTAGCAAGGAGCTGGGCACCGAAGACCTTCTCGGAAGGTGGGCACGAAGTCCTGGTCGAGGACTAGGCACGAAGCCCTGGCAAGGAGCTGGGCATCGAAGACCTGCTCGGAAGGTGGGCACGAAGACCTGGTCAGGTGCATCAGGCAAAAGTCCAATCGGAGGAGCCGGTTGGCAAAAGGTAAACTCTCCTGAGAGGAGTAGGTGAGGACGCGTTCCCCATCGAGGGAACAGTAGGCGTCGGCTCGAACTAGGGTTCCATTTGGGAGACCCGAAGTCAGAACCAAGACAGCTACAGCTGTAAGAAAAATTATCTAACACTCTTGCTTTACTGTTTTGGAACTAACCTTGAATGCAGGACCGAAGGAATATGTTTCTGCAGCTCAGAACTCCCCAAAGGAGAGGGGCAGATAGCTGGGCAGGGCGCCCCGGAGGTCCCGGGCGCCCCCAAGGTCAAGGCAAAACAAGTTGAGCAAGAATCACTTCGAAGACTAACTGGGCTAGGCGCCCTGATGGTCCCGGGCGCCCCGGATGCCTCGGGCGCCCTCATGGTCCCGGGCGCCCTGGATGCCTCGGGCGCCTTGGATGCCTCGGGCGCCTTGGGTCCAAGCCAACCAAAGGATCGAAGCGAACTCAGCCGAGAAGTCAGCAGAGCAAGTCAACCGGGGCGCCCCCAGTGTCCCGGGCGCCCCCGTCAGCTCCGAGCCCGATTCTGGAGGGATAAGCACTGACCGAGCTTCGGATGAGAGTTCTCAGATCCGAAGGCACGTGTCAGGCGCCCCCAGGAGTGCTATAAAAGGGGCTTGACCCCTAAGGCTTCAGGATGAACTTTTCCAACACCTCTACGCTCTTCGACTCAAGCGCTCTGCTCCAAAAACCTCCAATCTCGAGATTCAAGCGCCGACGATGACCCTCTGCTCCGAAGCACGATCCACACTGGGTGTCGGTAACGAAGAGTTTAATTTTATTTACTGCACTTCAACTGTAACATTTTCTGTAAACATTTGCGCACATATAGAATTGCCCGTAGTAAACGGTCAAGGACCGTGGGCCTTGGAGTAGGAGCCGACCGCGACTCCGAACCAAGTAAAAAATCCTTGCGTTCTGTGTGTTTGTTTTAATTTCCGCTGCGTATTCTCTTAACTTCTAATCCGAAACGTTTTCACGATATTCACCCCCCCTCTATCGTGTTTTCTCGATCCAACAACTTTGTCATATGTGGGCTGCCTAGAGTTGGTTTGATTGATCCTCCAAGGAGTGAAGTGTTATTGACTCTCCATGTTCCCTATTCCCATGGTATTATTGAGAAGATCAAAAGCATATGCAGCATATGGTCCTCCAAGCATCCCTCGATAGCTTGGGACACTGTTTGCCTTTCTAAACAAGATGGTGGTTATGAGTTTTAGGACCTCCATGCATGGAATGAAGCACTACTATGCAAGATGCTGTGGGATATCTAATCTAAGAATGATTCGCTATGGGTGAGATGGGTGCACCAACACTACATCAAGGGCACTAATTTTTGACGATGAATGGTTAAGGCCTCGGACTCTCCCCTTATAAAATGGTTCGTGAGCATACATAATAAAATCTTGCAAGGTTTTTATGGGCAAGGGGCGGCCAACATAGAGCTGATTGTGTGGTTTACAATAGAGAAAAATGGGACGACAAAAGTCTATGACTTCTTTAGGCCGAGAAGTCTAGGGTGTCTTAGGTACCAGTGGTTTGGAGGTTGAAGATCATGTCAAAGCATCAGTTTATTGCATAGCTACTAGCGCATGGGAAGCTACGTACGACAGATAGGATGCCATATGTGTTGGACAAGACTTCAGTGCTTTATCGGTGTCACGAGGAAATGAATGAGCACTTTGTTCTTTGAATGCCC
Organism: Boesenbergia rotunda; assembly: GCA_024364735.1. Classification (NCBI taxonomy): domain Eukaryota; kingdom Viridiplantae; phylum Streptophyta; class Magnoliopsida; order Zingiberales; family Zingiberaceae; genus Boesenbergia; species Boesenbergia rotunda. Next base: position 86,814 of record JAGFNQ010007318.1, on the reverse strand, counting down.
TTCGCTTGTGTTCTATGGGACAAGGTGAAGCGTTGGATAGAAATTAGTAATGAGGTCTGGATAGTGCATGAACTCTTTGAAGTCCTTGGGCTGCACTACAATGACCACAAAAGGAAAATTAAGGCCCGATACCCTGGCATCTCAAACATGATATATGTTTTGTGGGAAGCCCGCAACCATTGTCCTTTTGATGGGATTGTTCCTAATGTTGATAGGATACTTTGTAAGATTCAAATACATGTGTATCGCTTTGTGGACATGCATTGAGACTGAGTAACCATGGATGGCTTATGTCCTCGTGCTAGTGTGGTGTCCTCGATTGTGAGTTGATAAAGGAGTTTATCTCATATGTAAAGGTTGATAACTCCTATTTATGATTGTATCCATTTGGCAGATTAAGGTCACAACCTCTTGAAGCATTTTTAATTCATTTACCTATTTCCTCGAAATGACATGGAACTAAGTCTTATGTGTTCGTATGTTCTCCTAATTATAATATAAAAAAATAACAAGTACGAGGCACAACAATTTTACTTGATTTACAACTGGAGAGGTTGTTAATATAAGGTGGTTGAAGCTCAACTAAAAAAATTTCCTTCGTTGAAAATGGAGTAGTCTCTTACAGACTTTGAAAGCTCAAAAAAGAGTATAAAAAATGAGTAACGGTTATTGTTTTAAACTTGTAGCTCTTTAGGGTTATTTATAGCTTGTTGATCAAAATGACCATTTGCTAACGTAGCACTCAAGGCGTCTTAGTTGAGACCTAGGTTGCTTGGTTAAGATTTTATTCAGACAACAATGTCTCTCTAACAGTATTGTTCACTTGAGGTACCTCAGCTAACATTGAGAGTGTCTCGAGTACTGTTCATCTGAGGCACCCTAAGTCAGAACTTAGGCGTCTCAATTTTGATTTACTGCAGCAGCCTCCTGGTTGACTGAGAAGTCTCGGGTCTTCAAAGTTATCTTCCAAATTTACCTTTTTAGGATTCCGCTTGCTTAGGTGATGCTCCGGTTGTCTAGAGTTGAGTTCAATCGAACTCAACTCTGATCTTCTCCTCAAGCGGGTTTCCTCCCCGACTTCTCATCCTTTAAATATTGCACACATCCTTCTCGCTGCATCAGTATATTCTTTCACAACTCCTCGTTCATCAGACGCACCAAGCCCGTCGAATTCCTTTTCGTGTCATCCTTCTCGCTCGCTCCATCTTCCACTTGACTTCTTGTATTTCTAAGTTCTTGCGCACATAGACACAAAGTATCAAAACCAATAGGACCTAACTTGACTTGGTTAATCACATCAAAATCAATCAGAGATATTTACAATCTCCTCATTTAATATTTATCAACCTGAGTTAAATTAGAGTTAGCAAACAAGAAAAAAATTATTATTTAAAATTTAAATATAGCAATTAAGTTCAAGAATGCATATGGCAGTTAAAACTAAACCTCCTCTTTAATTTAATCCTCATAAATCTCCTCATTTGATCCTATCAAAAATAGGGTTAAAACATAGAAAAAAATCCAAATTTTTTTTCCAAGGGGTAGTTGAACTTTGATCTAAGATTCTATAAGTTTTTGAAAATTATTGTTCTCAAAATAATTAATTTTAATAGAAATAGTTATTTTCAAAAATAATTTTGTAAAAATAGAATTTTTTGGAAATATAATTTGCTAATTTTTCTAACATTGCAAAATCTAATGGATATTCATTAAAAAAAATTAATTTCAACAATGATCTATCTCTGAAAAATTTTAATTTTAAAAGTTTATTTTCAAAAGAGAAAACCATAAAAAATTATTTATTAGCTAGAATTTTTTTAACAAGTCGTCTAAATAATAAATATGATTATATAAAAAATTTCACAAAATAATAAATTTCTTTTTCATGAAAAAATAATTTTTTTTACAAAAGTAGAAAATTTTGAAATCAAATCTTAAAAATAAATTTTGACTTAAAACAATCTAGATAATTTTTTTAAATGGTCAAGATACAATCATCAATTTCCAAAAAATTAGGTTTTCTAAAATTAATCTTCAAAATAATTTAAAATTTAAAATTTCAATTTTTATCAAAAATTCATAAAAAATTACTTAATAGTGGAAATTTTTCAAAAAAAATTCTGCCAAAAGATAACATTTGTGTTTATCATAAAAAAAATTTACGATGAGTTAAATCTGGTCAAAATACTTTCATAACATTATTTTCAAATAAATATAAAATGTTTCTAGCAATTAAATCCAAAAAAATGATTAAATTTTGGCATGCAAATTAATTCAATTTAATTGGCTAAAAAAAATTTGGAACCCAATATAAATTTTTAACTACTGGTTAATTAAATATTTTCTTAGAACAAGATTTTTGATAACTTTTATAATTTAACCCCTATAATTTCTAATATACCAATTAAGTCCAACTTTTAAATTTGCATTTTCTATCTTTAGTTTATCAAAGCTTTCTAGTAGGTTTTTTTTTGAGTTTATATATTTACACCTACTCTTAAATAAAGTTCTAGACAACATTTTAATACCTTCGTATAATTGATCGAAAGGAATGTTATGTATCTGACTTATCACATTACACTTGTAGGTAGATGCTCCTTCTTCATCGTTACTCTTTCCTGAAGAGGTTTCTGTAGGAGCAATCTATGGTCCGGAGTGACCATGTATTTTGATGTTTGGGCAAATGGTTTATGTGAGGATCACCCTTGTATTTGATATGTGTATGTGAGTGTGTAGTTTTGCAGGATACACATAGGCTTAGCTGGACGGCTTTAGGTCCAGTGAAGAATGACATGAGGAGACAAGTCGTGGGCTCGTATGCATCCGAGGGACCGTGGACAAAGTATGAACGATGAGCCTAGGGAAGCACACTTCGAGGCATACTCGAAGGATGACATGAGGATGAGCCGTGGGCTCGTATGCATTTGAGGGACGAGAGCCAAAGTCAAAGAAGGCTTGAAGGCAACAGGTCGAAGCTGCTAGGTGAAGGGTCAGCTGAGTCGTGAGGGTCCGAGTGCTGAGCGAATTGTACTCGGAAAAGGAAACCCTAGTTTTAGGGTTTGGGCAGTCGACTGCGGCTTGTTGCAGTCGACTGGTGTAAGACACAGAAAGATCAGTCGACTGATCTTCTATGCAGTCGACTGATGTCGGCTGGAATTCGAACGTTGGGCTGTAACGTTCGGATTCGGTTGGAACCAGTCGGCTGGTGTTGGCACCAGTCGACTAGTAACGACTAGTTCAACCACGATATCTATTTAAAGGAGCTTGGTTTGGCTAGCTAGGATTGACGAAATTGGCTTTATTTAAAGGTCAATTAGTAGTCTAAGCTCTCAGAGGTCATGTGCAAGTTGTGGTGAGGTTTCTCTACCCACAAGGAGCTATGCGAGCTAGCCGGAGGTCTTTCGGGGACTCATCCACTGTCGGATCGGGATCGTTCACCTTACGAACATGCCGTGGAGTAGGAGCTTTATCTCCAAACTATGTAAACGGTTTGTGTTATCATTGTTTTAGTTTATAGTTTGTATTTCCGCTTGCATTTGCTAACACATGTAGGAAGAAACCGACAAAAAGGGGGCAACGAGCTATTCACCCCCCTCTAGCCGTGCCATCGATCCCAACAATTTCGTCGTCATCCAGTAGGTATTCAACTATTAGTACTAGTCTGGTAATCTTTTTGATCTCAAACTCTTTTGAAGACGAATTGGTATCCATCGAAGAGTCTGATTTTACTTCTTTTGGTTCTTTGTGGAATTCTAGCACCTTACACCTTATGCCAAAGAGCTTTAGCGGCATTGTACATGTCTATTCTATCGAGTCCTCAGCTGGTAGTATGTGTAAGTACCCCAGGTTGGTTTTGATATGGTCAACTGAGTCAAGTTAGGTCCTGTTGTGTTTTGATCCCTGTGTCTAAGTGTGTAGGAACTTAGGAGCATAGGAAGTTGAGCGGAAGACACAACAGTCGAGAAGAATGGCACGGGAAGGGAGCCGATGGGTTTAGTGCATCTGAGGGACACGGAGGTCTGCAGAAGAGTACACAGGTGGAGCGAGAAGTAAGGGCGCCCGGGCTCTCGGACTCCCCTATGCATACAGGCACCCCCATGAATACAGACGCCCTTTATGTGATTCTATCCAAAGACTCAGCCGTTTGCGAACATTACGAAGTGGATAAACATCTAGGCCATGTGTCAGGTGCCCCAAGCACTCGAGCGCCCCTATTGTGCCTCATCAGCATTTAGATAAAGTTGATCGGGGCTATAAATAGGCCTCCAGAGCTTAGTTCCAAATCATCAATCAATGTAAATGAATTTCTTTCTAGTTTTTCACTGTTTTCTGAGCTTTTTCATTATGTAAGAGGTTTCTCCACCCGAAGGAGTTATTCAGGAAAATCGAGCCACATTTTACCTTAGATTAGCAACATTCCTGATTGCAAATCAAGTAATTGTCTGACCTCTTTTTTCTATTTTGTTATTTCATTTTAATGTTGTTTGTGGAGCTAATCGTCATCATTGTTTAGAAAGAATAAAAGATTTGACTTTTATTTACAGGGGCAATTCACCCCCTCTCTTGCCGACCGCACGATCACTGGCAGTACGCTTAAAAGGTAGAACTCAACCTTACTATTTGCCATAAACTCGTTGTGCTATTTTTTAGTCTGATAGTATTCTTCGAGTTCTTCTTGTTGACACAATCTATGATCCGTGTGATTATGTGTTTTGATGTTTGAGCAAAAGATTTAAGTTATGTTTGCCCTTGTATTTGATATATGTATTTGATATGTTTGCCCTTGTGTTTGCCGATCGCACAATCACCAACAGTACGCTTAAAAGGTAGAACTGGACCTTACTATTTGCCATAAACTCATCATGCTATTTTTTGGTCCAATAGTGTTCTTCGAGTTCTTCTTATTGACACAATCTATGGTCCGTGTGACAATGTGTTTTGATATTTGAGCAAAGGATTTAAGTTATGTTTACCCTTATATTTGATATGTGTATTCGAGTGTGCAGGTTTTGTAGGATACACATAAACTCAACTTGATGGTTTTGGGTTCGGTGAAGAATGGACCATCCGAGGGACCGTGGACAAGGAAGTAACAATGAGCTGAGGCAAACACACTTTGAGGCATACGTGAAGGATGACATGGAGATGAGCTGCGGACTTGTATACATCCAAGGGACGAGAGCCAAAGTGAAGAAGGTTTGAAGGCAACAGGTCAAGGCTACAAAGAAGAGTCAAGTGAGTTGCGAGGGCTCGAATGTGAGTGAAATGTAGTTGGGATGGGAAACCCTAGGTTTAGGATTTTAGCAGTCAACCGGTATGGGATCAGTCGACTGGTTGAGGTCACAGAAAGATCAATCGACTGATCTTTCTGTGCAGTGAACTGGTGTCGGTTGAATTTGAACGTTGAGTTGTAATATTTGAATTCGACAACTGTCAGTCGACTGGTGTTGGCACTAGTCAACTGGTAGCGGCTAGATAAGCAAACTAATTATATATAAGAGAACTCGGTTTAATTGAGCAAGGTTGACGAAATAGAGATGGTTAAGGCCTATTTGTAGTCTACCAAGCTCAGGTGTGCGTGTGCAAAATTGTGGCGAGATTTCTCCGCCCACAAGGAGCTACACAAGCTAGCCAAAGATTTTCCGGAGACATTCACCGATGGATCAGGATTGTCCACCTTACGGACAGCCATGGAGTAGGAGCTTTATCTCCGAACCACATAAATCGATTTGTCTTCTTGTTTAGTTTAGTTTAATTATATTTCGCTGTGCAAACTAACAAGTGTAAGAGAAAATCGAGTGATTTGAGGGGCAACATCCATTCACCCGCTCTAGACGGTCATTCAATCCCCTATAATTGGTATCAGAGTAGGTCCCTCTCCATCGGACTAATCGCCAAGGAAGCACAAGATGGCCGGATCAAACTTCCATCCACCGAAATATGAAGGAGACTTTTCTTGGTGGAAGAAAAGGATGGAGGTATATTTCAAAACCGATTTTGATTTTATGCTAATCATGGAATATGATTTTGAAGCTCCAACGGATAAGTATGGGAAGTGGCTCCGACCTCGATATTGGACTAAGGAGCAAACAAAAAATTAGGAGATGGATAAGAAGGAAATAAAAATCATATTAGATCTTATATTTTCTAATGTGTTAGTGAGAATAGGTGATTATAAGAATGCAAGAGACCTTTAGAGAAAGATAATTGCCCTACATGAAAATACCACACAAGTCCAGGAAGTAGAGGAGGAAAAGGAAGTAGAAGCGTTCACCACCTCAAGTGAGCAAGAAGTAGAAGAGCTCAAACAAATGAGCCTAATTGCTCATGGAGTGGCTCAAATTGATGAGGAAGCATCATCTAACTTCGACAATGAAGAAATCACATTCATAAGTGCAGATGAATGATCTATAGCATCCAAGATTGAAGAGAAGCCAAGACAAATGAAGAAGAGATCTTGGAAGTTAACCTTATGAGTACCTCCACCAAAGCAAAGTTAAAAGATCTCATTATTTACTTTGGATGCAATAAGAAGGGACACTACAAGGATAAGTGTCTATTGGGTAAGAAAAAGGTTACTCTTAAACCCAATCAAGTTCCTTTAAAATCTAATATGGGTTGTAGGAATGAGAAAGACCAAAGGAAAACAATAAAAATCATATGCTTCACATGTGAGGAGAAAAGCCACTACTACACTAAGTGCCCAAAGATATAAGAGCTGAAGAAATTGACATGGTTGAAGAAATAAGAGAAGAAGAAAAAGAAAAGTTCATATTAAGGGGGAGCTTCAAGGGTAAGGGAGGTAATCCATAATTTGAAGAGTAATTTAAATTTTAATTTTCCCATGTATGCTAGAAATAATTGTCATTATTTACCCATACATAATTATGGTTTTAAATATTATAATAGGAATAGGGTAAATGCACATCATAACCCTAGGAAATCATTTCATGGTAAACCCATGCATACTAGACCTAAGGACCAAGATATAAATCCCAAGAAGGGGAGACATATGCCTAGAGTGGATAGGTCTAAAAATGTCCAAGGTGGACATGTCAATTTTAGGTTTAGAAATCTAAAAAGGAAAAATCAAGTCATGAGGGCAAAGCTTGATAAATTAGAGAAACCCCTAGATAGATTCACTATTGAATCCAAAGGGTTGGGTATGGTATTGGGTAGTCAAAGACCCAACAATGATAGATAGGATTTGGGATGCCAATCTAGGTTCTCTAATGCTAAGAAAAAGTCATATGCAAGAGTATCATATGACTATAGTAAGGAGAAGTCTAAAAGTCAAGGGAGTGTCATTTAAGGGCAAAAAGATATTAACCAAGGACAAGATGTCCAAGGTTAAAGGAAAGAAGAACTTAACTAAGGATACGATGTCCAAGGTTAAGAAGGTCACTTTTGTAGGCCAAGGGTCATCGAAGGTACACTGGTGTGGCCTAGCAATTGTGGATGAGTCACCTAGGGAGGTGGCTAAGGCTAAGAGTTCTAGGGGAAGCTCAAAGAGTCAATTTGGGTCCCATGGCCCATGAATCTCAGGAGGATATCTCTTGGGAGTTTAAATGAGCCATGGAATGTGCCAAAAGGTTTGGAGATGGATTTGAGTCTCAACTATAGAGTTTTGGCACATTGGGATTATGTTTCATACAAGAAATATGATATTAGGGTCATATTGCATAAAAATTAATTTTTGATATAAAGATGTCATATAAAACAATGCTAGGGATGCATTGTAGTTTGGTATGGGCAGATATCTCAAGGGAAAGCCAAAATTAAGACTTTAGATCAAGGTTCAATTGAACCATTTAGCTAGTTTTGGATTTTGTGTCAATCTTGGGATCTGAGATATGTACATTTTTAAATATATTTTTCCCAAGTAGACATGAATATCATAGACCTCTCCATAAAATTTGGAAATTTTTGAAGATCTGTGAATTTATTGGTGCATTTCTGAAATTAGGTTCAGAAATACTAAAATACCAATTTTCGGGTGCCAGTCGACTGGTGCAGAGGGGCAGTCGACTGGTAACAGTACTTTCTAGAGTGAGAAAGCTACTATAAGATTTTTTTAACGGGATCAACGACTGCAGTAGGGTGTCAGTCGATTGATACATGCTGAAACTGTTTTCAGCAAGTCGAAAAGTGTCCAAATAATGGTAAACATTGTATAATCTTATAGGAGGTTAATACACACTGCTTATGATCATTAAGTTCTTTTTGATATATGACAAAGGGAGAGAAGTATTAGATTTAGGTGAGAAACCAAACACACATTTGCAAGAAATCCTAGCTCAAGGGGGATCTTACGTGAAGGAAAAGTTTTGTTGCTCATTTATTGGCAAAGGGGGAGCCTTATGATAGGTTCTTAAAAAACCCTTAGTAAGTCCAAGTGTAGGGGAAGCTTTGGATGGGTTTTAAAAAGGCCTTGGTGAAAAATCCTAACTCAATGGGGAGTGTAGGTGTAGGGGCAACCTTGTGATAGGATTCCATGCATGATTGCATTTAAAAATCCTAACTCAATGTTTATGTAGCCTAGCCTAACTCAATGATTCCATGTATTTGCTATATGTTTTCTCTAACTTAAATGTATTGTCAAACATCAAAAAGGGGAAGATTGTTGAGGCAATCTATGGTCCGTGTGACTATGTGTTTTGATGTTTGTGTAAAGAGTTTAAGTTAGTTTGCCCTTGTATTTGATATGTGTATTTGAGTGTGCATGTTCTATGAGATACACATAGACTCAACTTGATGGTTTCGAGTCCGATGAAGGATGGAGCATCTGAGGGACAGTGGACAAGGCAGCAACGATGAGCTGAGGGAAACACACTTCGAGGCATACGCAAAGAATGACATGGAGATGAGCCACGGGCTTGTACGCATCCGAGAGATGAGAGTCACATCGAAGAAGGCTTGAAGGCAATAGGTCAAAGCTGCAAAGAAGAGTCAAGTGAGTCATGAGGGTCCGAGTGCGAGTGAAATATACTCAGGATGGGAAACCCTAGGTTTAGGGTATTTCCAGTGGATTGGTATAGGATCAGTCGACTGGTTGAGGTCACAGAAAGATCAGTCGACTGATATTTCTATGCAGTCAATGGGTGTCGACTTAATTCGAACGTTGGACTATAATATTCGAATTTGACAGCTGTTAATCGACTAGTGTTGGCATTAGTTGACTCGTAATGGTTGGATCAGTAAACAAGTTCTATTTAAAAGAATTCGGTTTGCTTGAGCAAGATTGACGAAATAAGCTTGGTTAAAGTTTATTAGTAGTCTACCAAGCTCAGGAGTTCTTGTGCGAGGTTGTGGCGAGGTTTCTCCACTCATAAAGAGCTACACAAACTAGTCGGAGGTTCTCCAAGGAGTCATCCATCGACGGATCAGGATCGTCCACCTTACAAACAGCCGTGAAGTAGGAGCGCTATCTCCAAACCACGCTACATCAGTTTGTCCTCTTGTTAGTATTTTAGTTTAATTATATTTTCATTGTGCACAATAACATTGCAGGATGAGAATCGATGATCCGAGGGTGATGAGCTATTCAACCCCCCTTTAGCCGACCTACGATCCCGTATACTTCTCCATTCTTGTCCTTGGGTGTTTTAAAATAATATTTAATTGTTAATAAAATTTTGAAATCGGTTTTGAAAAATACCTTAATCCAACGCTTTCATAGCACGAACCCCCCTTGAACTTTGGTGGGTGAAATCATGATCCGACCATCGTCTTGTCAGTTTAGGCAACGATTAGTCCTTCCGAAGCGGTTGGGTTCTGATACCAATTATAGGTCCGGGTAGGCTTGGCTAGAGAAGGGTGAATAACCTGCAATTTTAAGTTAGCCAATTCTCATGCTTTTGCTTAGCAAGGACAATCAAATTAATTAATCAAACAAAATAATAACATAAAAAAATAACAAACAAGAGACACAATGATTTACTTAATTTACAATCAGAGAGGTTGCTAATCCAAGGCGGTTGAAGCTCAATTAAAAATATCTCCTTCGTTGAGGGTGGAGTAGCCTCTTATAAATTTTGAAAGCTCAAACCAGAATATAGAAAATGAGTTATAGTTATTGTTTTAAACTCCTACCTCTATGGGTTATTTGTATTTCTTTGGTCAAAGTGATCGTTTGTTGACATAACACTCAGGGGGCCTCAATTGAGACCCAGGGCATCTCAGTTGGATAAGGTTTTATTCACACAACAGTGTTTCTCTACGGTACTTCGTTGAGGCAATTTATGATTCATGGACCATGTGTTTTAATGTTTGGGTAAAGGGTTCAAGTTAGGTTAACCCTTGTATTTGATATGTGTATTTGAGTGTGCAGGTACTGCAGGATACACATAGACTTAACTTGACGGCTTCAGATCCGGTGAAGGATGGAGCATCCGAGGGACCATGGACAAGGCAGCAACGATGAGCCGAGGGAAACACACTTCGAGGCATACACGAAGGATGACATGGAGACGAAACGTAGGCTTGTATGTATCCGAGGGATGAGAGCCAAAGCAAAGAAGACTCGAAGGTAATAGGTCAAGGTTGAGATGAAGGGTCAAGTGAGTCGTAAGGGTCCGAGTGCGAGAGAAATATACTCGAGATGAGAAATCCTAAGTTTAGGGTTTTACCAATCGACTAGTAGGGATTAGTCAATTAGTAGAGGGCATAGAAGGATCAGTCGACTGCTCTTCTATGTAGTCGATTGGTGTCGGTTGAATTTGAACGTTGGGCTGTAACGTTCGAATTCATAGCTAGCAGTCAACTGATGTTGACACCAGTCGACTAGTAATGGTTAGATCAGCAATGAACTCTATTTAAGAGAGCTCGGTTAGCTTGAGCATGGTTGGCGAAATTGGTCATGGTTAAAGGTCAATTAGTAGTCTAAGTGTTTAAGAGTTCTTGTTGAGATTGTAGTGAGATTTCTCCACCCACAAGAGTGACACAAGCTAGTTAGAGGTTTTTGGGGAGTCATCCACCGACGGATCGGGATCGCCCACCTTATGGACAGTCGTGGAGTAGGAGCGTTATCTTCGAACTACGTTAAACAATTTGTTCCTTTGTTAGCTTAGTTTTAATTGTTAGTATTTTCGCTGTGCAAGCTAACCGTATAGAAAGAAACCAACGATTTGGGGGCAATGTCTATTCACCCCTTTTAGCTGGCCTACGATCTCGTACTAGTAGTATCAGAGCCAGGTTGCTCTCCATCGGACTAATGGCCGAGGACGCACAAGATGGCTGAGTTTGTAAGTCTAGCAAAATTTGAAGGAGGAGATTTTTCTTAGTGGACGAAAAGAATGGAGATCTTCTTCGAGATGGATTGGGACACAAGTATGGTCATTGAGGAACCATTTAAAGTCTTAAGAGACAAGCATGAGAAAAAGGTCCGACCGAGATATTGGACCGAGGAGCAACAATCACAATCAAAGGCACATTCAAAGGTAATATCGATATTAGTTGATATTTTACTTCTAATGTGATTAGCTATGTAGGGGAATATAAGAATGCCCACGATTTGTGAAACAAAGTTAAGATGGTTCTATGAGAAGAACCAAAACCTACATAGGAAGAAGAGCCCAAGGAGATGAGTTTAATTGTCCAAGGAGTAGAGGTGGAGCAACCGGAAGTTGATTCATGTTCAACATCCGAGGAGGAGAAGAAAGAAGAAGAAGCATCATCCACCTCCTCAAGTGAAGTGGCACAAGAAAATGAGGAATCATCCATTTCATCAAAGGTTGAAGAAGAAGTCAACCTAGCGAGTACGTCCACAAAGCAAAATTAAAAGATCACATCATTACTTTGGGTGCAATGAGAAGGGACACTACAAGGACAAGTGTCCATTGGGTAAGAAGGTGGTAAACCCTAACCCCATTTCAATTTCTTTTAAAACTAACATGGGTTGTAGGGAGAAAAAGGAGAAAAATCACTTTAGATGCTTCACTTTAGTTAGTGGAGACACTACCACACCAAATGATCAAGGAAGGGAGAATTGAAGAATTTTGAGCATTTTAAGAAATGGGAGAAAAATTTGAAGAAGAAGAGTTCACATCAAGGGGGAACTACAAGGGTAAGGGAGGTACACCTTAACCTTAAGTGTAATTCAAATTTAAATTTCTCCATGCATGCTAGAAATAATTGTTATTATTTACCCATGCAAAATTTTAATTTTAAATATCATGATAGAAATAGGGTCTTTGCATATCAAAACCCTAGGAAATCATTTCATGATAAACTTAAAACTATTAAACCAAAGGATTAAGGCATTAATCCCAAGAAGGGGGAGACATATGCCAAGACAAATGGGTAGGTCTAGGAATGTCCATGATGAACATGTCGACTCTAGGTTTAAGAACCTAGAAAGGAAAATCAAATTTTGAGGGCAAGACTTGAGAAATTAGAGGAACCCCTAGATAGATTCACTATTGGATCTAAAGGGTTAGATAAATTATCGGGGAGCCAAAAACCCAATAATGATAGATCGGGTTTGGGATACCGTGTTGGATCGATTCCGTATGCTAGAGGGGGGTGAATAGCGAATTCTCGTTCGTTCTTCCTACACGGTTAGTTGCGCAAGTGGAATATACAATAAAACAGAAACTAACAATGAGAAAGCAACGCTAACAAACCGATTTACTTGGTATCCACCCTGGACGGGTGACTAATCCAAGAATCCGTCGGTGGATCACTCCCCGGATAACCTCCAGCTAACTCTTGTCGCTCCTTGTGGGTGGAGAAACCTCGCCACAGCACCAAGCACACTCTGAGCACAAAGAGACTACTAACAAGCCTTAACCAAGCTTGTTTCGTCAAGAGAAGAAAGTAGGAAACGAGCCCCTTTAAATAGGGCTCGGATCTGAAACAGCCGCTACCAGTCGACTGCCCCTAGGGCAGTCGACTGGTCCCACTCAGATTCGACCGTTACAGTACAACGTTCGAATCTGCCAGCCTGTTCCAGCCTACACCAGTCGACTGCCCCTGGGGCAGTCGACTGGTCCGAACCTAAGCCCAGGGTTACACTCCTCGAGTACATTTCACTCCGCACTCGAACCCTCCCGGCTTAGCCCCTGAGTACAAACACTCATAGTCAGACCCTCACAACCTGGTTGACTCTTCACCAGCAGCCTCGACTGTTGCCTTCAGCCCTCTTCATCTTCGGCCCTCGTCCCACGGATGCGCACGCAAGCCTCCAGCTTGCCTCCATGCCACCCTTCACGTACACCTCGAAGTCCGTGTCCCTCGGTTCATCGTCCCTGCTATCCACGGTCCCTCGGATGTGCACGCAAGCCTCCAGCTTGCCTCCATGCCATCCTTCACCTGAAACATCAACCAAGTCCATGTGTACCTATACACCTGCACTCTCATGTACACATATTAGTCCAACAATAAATCCTAACTTAACCATATTGACCAACACACATCAAAACCCCATGATCCTCCAGATATTTTAGGGTCGATTGCCCCAACAATCTCCCCCTTTTTGATGTGTGGCAATATGTTAAGTTAGGTAAACATAAACACCAATAACAATAGCAATAGCAATTGAAAAACAAAGCATAACAAACAAGAGGCAACCTCCCCCTTAACCTATGCTTTCTCCCATTTTTCAATTCTCATTGCCAACACCACGTTAAGTTATTCCCAACTTAACATTTAACATAAGTTAAGTTCTCCCAACTTAACAACCAAGTTTCACAAACCAACCAAAGTTAAGTTTCAACCCAAACCTAACTTAATACCCAAGTTCTCCCCCTTTGACACCATCAAAAAGATTGCCTCAAGCAATCCTACCCCTGGTGCCAAATAGAATTTACTAGATTTCTGAAAAACCCCTCAGAAATCACAAAAACCCAATTGTCCAAACTACCAGTCGACTGCCCCCAGGGCAGTCGACTGATACGCTAGTTTCTGATTTTCCAGCCGAATTTCAGAAACGCGTATAAAATTCCAAAAATCAGGAAAAATTAAAATTTTGCAAGCACATTTGTTAGAGTATATCCTACCTTAGAAAAATATATTTTCATGAAAAATATCAAACGTGCTTGACTTTTGGTACAAACCTAAAAATCCTCAAATATTATCATCTTTGTATCAACTTTCAAACCTATATATGATTCCTTATGTTTGCCAATTCCATTCACCTTAGTTTTTCATATAGAATGGTTCTCAAACCTCCCCTTTTCATATAGATATTTTCATTTTGACATAAACTCCCCCTTTCTATCTCTTAACTCTAGATGATCATGAAAACCCTTTCTCATGCCCTTATCTAGAAAGCTTTTATCGTTAATATCAACCAATACAAATAGGCAAGACAATCAATATAAGATTTCAAAATATATCATGACAGCATAGATAAAGATTTTTAACTTAAAAAAACATAGCATATCATCAATACAATTTACTAGTCTCAAATCACGTATCAAAGCATAGATAAAATAATGCAAGTCAAAATCAAACCATGACATAAAACCCATAACATATCATACATAGAAATGTATCATACATGATGCTAAAATAAATATAAGAAAGGAGCATAATAGCATCACAAGGGTCATAGCCCCTAAGTCATCAAAATGATACAGATCCAGAATAATGAGTGTTTGAGAGGTATAAGAATACAACAAATATAAACACTCTCAACACTAAGGCGCTCTAAATCCTGTGCATCCCATCACATCATGTCGTCATCGCCTGGAGGAGGAGGAGGAGGTGGGGCCTGATAAGTCAGATGGAGCTGCCGGAGCATCTCGTACATCATGTCCTGCTGGCTCCGGAATCCCTGGCAAAACTCCGTGAGACCATGCACCTCCCCTTGGATCGCTGTCTGGGTTGCTGAAATCCGTGGATCTCCTCCCGGATGCCGTGAACATCCTCCTGGAGCCCGTGAACATCTGATCGGAGCTGAGTAAACTCCGCACGTGTAACCATCTCAGCAGGCTCCTCATCCAAGCTGGAGGCCTCCGACGCTGTCTCCATACAAACTGCCCCTGCTGACTCTCAATTCCTACCAAGGACAGTTGGCGTGTGCCAATCTGGTCGTAGTCCTTGGACAGGTGCCTGACTTGACCGCTAGTGACACAGATACCAAACCGTAACTGAAAGAATTCGGTCAGAACGTGGCAAAAAGGCATGTAGATTTTCCCATTGACACTTTGAGAAAAATGGCAGATGGAGGTAAATACATGGAGGGAGACGTCTATATCCAACCTCCTCTCTAGGGTATACAACATCACTAGATGAGGCAATCGGATCCCAACCCTTCCCTTGGTGACGATGGTAAAAGACACTCTAAAACAATCTTATGCAACACATGACTGAAGGGACTCATGGGTTTTGCATCAAAGATACGCTCGGACTCATGTCGATGTCTCCTAAAATAATGCATATGAATTTGATCGATGGAGACATCTGGAAACTCAAGAGGCTCAACAACTGTAGGAAAATAAGTGTTTACATTATTGGACACTCTACACTCTAAAAACATAGCCAAAACCATGGCTGAAAAGGGGATGGAAACGCCGGCTACCCTTGACTCATACAGATTATTTTCAAAGTCAACGCAAGTTAGGTTTGCATAAAACACTTTGCATAGGTTGATATTAACGTCATGTTGACAATACAGTAGTTGTTCTATTCCAAAGTGGGTGGTCATCTCGGTGATTTGGGGTGACTTTTCTTGAAAGTATGCCTTATTCAAATACCTATAATTCATCAGGACAAATTCATTTTTCTCAAATCTTTTCTTACATTCTAATGACCTAAACCTAGACTCTCCCGACTGTCCCTGACCTTGGTGAGATGAACCCTCACCCCTTGGCCTCTTAGAAACAACCCTAATATGCCACATACAAGCATGCACACCAAGACACTCCCCAAAGGAAAAATAACAAAGAAAACATGCACAAATTATCACATTAGTTCCAAAACATAGTTTAACTGAAAAACTGAACCTTAAACAATGATACCTTTTTGCTATTCTCTTCATGATGATGATTTGGAGAGATCGGCTTGAAGAGGTGAGTTTTTACTAACCCTAGGAGTAGATCCGAGGTAGAGGAAGGCTTAGGAAGGGATTTTAGGGCTCGGAGAAGGCTTAGAACGAGAGAGGGGCTCGGGAGAAGAAGAAATCGCCGGGGTGGCACGCCAAAACCCTAGGTTTTGGCTGCCCCCCCCGCGCGCCCTTTTTCTTTTATAGAACCCGCGGACCAGTCGACTGCCCTGAGGGCAGTCGACTGGTAAAGTTCACAGAAGGTTTTTCCAGTCGGGATCAGTCGACTGCCCCTGGGGCAGTCGATTGATAAAACATACAGAAGGTTCTGTGTTATGGACCAGTCGACTAGCTCTGAGCCAGTCAACTGATACCTGAAATCCTAGTTTTTCAGTCTACTTTCAGAAATACATAACTAATTCTACAAACCTCTAAAAATTCTGAAATTTTGTGGAGAAATTTGTGGATCTTATATCTATTTGGGAAAAATATAATTTCACACAAAACTATTCCGAATCCCAAGATTGATATGAACTTCAAAGCTATCCAAATTTGATCATTTAAACTCAACTCAAAGTTCTAATTTGAACCTCTTCTTGATGCTTTTTCCCATACTCATTCATAATACATTAATAGCATCATGTTATATGACATTTGCACTTTAAAACCACTTTCTCTCAATATAACCCCATTTTCACCTTTTTCTCCATAAGTCTTCCTTTTAGTGTGCCAATTCCCTAGGATTAAGACTAATCTTAGCCTTCTAAACCTTTTGGCACACTTTATAGACCATCTAATCTACTAGGAGAAAACCTCCTGAGATCCATTAACCATGGATCCCATTATGGCTTCTAGAGCTCTCCCTTGAGCTCCTAACCCTAGTTACCTCCCTAGGTAACTCATCTACAAATGCAAGACCACACCGGTGCTCTTCCGGTGCTTCTTGACCTTCCACTACTACTCTCTTAACCCTATAGACCTTTTTCTTAGTCAATTCCTTTTCTTTTCCTTTAAATGGCTTTTCTTTGCCATTTTTGATCTTTTCTCCATCATAGTTATAGGGCATCCTTGAATATACCATTTTACTAACATTTGCCTTCCTAGGGTGGTATCCTAGACCCGGTCTATCATTCCTAAGAGGTTGATCTTTTTGCATCATGCTTGACCCCTTGGACCCCCTAATGAGTCTATCTAGGGTTTTCTCCAATTTATCAAGTTTTGCTTTCAAAACTTGATTTTTCTTTTCCAACTTCCTAACCTTAGGATCATTAAACCTAACTTGATCATTCCTAGGTCTACCCATTTTTCTAGGCATGTGTCTCCCTTTCTTAGGGTTTATGCCTTGGTCCTTAGGTTTTGTAGCCCCAGGTTTATCATGAAACATAGAATGTTTTGTGTTTTGGCACGCAATAGTGTTTCTATTCCTATCATGATATTTAAAACCAAAAACATGCATAGGCAAACAATGATTTACATTTTTAGCATTCATGGAAGAATTTGAAACATAAGTAGAGTTAGGGATTACCTCCCTTACCCTTGGGGCTCACCCTTGATGCGTGCTCTTTTTTCCTTTCTTCTTTCTCCCATCTTCTAAGGTGCTCCATCTTTTTAAGCTCTCCTTTCCTTGGACATTTTGTATGGTAATGCCCTAGCTCCCCGCATGTGAAGCATCGAATTTTCCTTCTTTTCTTTTGAGCTTCCTCATTCCTACAACCCACATTAGATTTAAATTGAAAGGACCCGGGTTTAGGAATTACCTCCTTTTTACCTAGTGGGCACTTATCCTTGTAATGCCCCTTTTTATTGCACCCAAAGCATATGATGTGCTCTTTCGATTTGGCTTTGGTGGAGGTGGAGGCTAGGTTGGCTTCTTCTTCAACCTTGGATGACGTGGATGCTTCCTTTTGTTCTTGTATGGTTGAGGGTCTCTCCCCCCCCCCCCCCCCCCCCCCCCCCTCAACTCTTGAATTTGATTCTTCTTCTTCTTCTTCTTCGGATGAGGTGTATGTCAATTCCTCCACTTCACTTGATAATGTTGATAATTCTTTTTCTCTTTGGTCTTCTTTGACTATTTGGCTTGGGTTCTCATGACACTTTTCCAAGTTGTTCCACAACTCATAAGCATTTTTATATGCCCCTACATCACTCAATACATTGTTAGGCAAAATATTTACTAAAATACTAATTACCTTTTCATTTGCTTTTGCTTGATCTTGTTGTTCTTGATTCCAATATCTAGGCCTAAGCCTCTTCCCGTGCTTATCCTTTGGAATCTCGAATGGTTCTTCTATGATTATCCTACATGCCTAATCCATGCTAAACCAAGTCTCCATCCTTGCTTTCCAATAGCTGAAATCCTCATGGTCATAGGGCGGTGGAGTGTAGATATCTTCACCCAACTTGTCTTCCCTCGGCGGTTAGTCCAATCGAGAGCGGTCCTTCACTCTGATACTAATTGTTGGATCGATTTCGTACGCTAGAAGGGGGGTGAATAGCAAATTCTCGGTTCGTTCTTCCTACACGGTTAGTTGCGCAAGTGGAATATACAATAAAACAGAAACTAACAATGAGAAAGCAACGCTAACAAACCGATTTACTTGATATCCACCCCGGACGGGTGACTAATCCAAGAATCCGTCGGTGGATCACTCCCTGGATAACCTCCGGCTAACTCTTGTCGCTCCTTATGGGTGGAGAAACCTCGCCACAGCACCAAGCACACTCTGAGCACAAAGAAACTACTAACAAGCCTTAACCAAGCTTGTTTCATCAAGAGAAGAAAGTAGGAAACGAGCCCCTTTAAATAGGGCTCAAATCTGAAACAGCTGCTACCAGTCAACTGCCCCTAGGGCAATCGACTGGTCCCACTCAGATTCGACCGTTACAGTTCAACGTTCGAATCTGCCAGCCTGTTCCAGCCTTCACCAGTCGACTGCCCCTGGGGCAGTCGACTGGTCCGAGCCTAAGCCCAGGGTTACACTCCCCGAGTACATTTCACTCTGCACTTGAACCCTCCTGGCTTAGCCCCTGAGTACAAACAATCATAGTCAGACCCTCACAACCTAGTTGACTCTTCACCAGCAGCCTCGACTGTTGCCTTCACACCCTCTTCATCTTCGGCCCTCGTCCCTCGGATGCGCACGCAAGCCTCCAGCTTACCTCCATGCCACCCTTCACGTACGCCTTGAAGTCTGCGTCCCTCGGTTCATCGTCCCTTCTATCCACGGTCCCTCGGATGCGCACGCAAGCCTCCAGCTTGCCTCCATGCCATCCTTCACCTGAAGACATCAACCAAGTCCATGTGTACTTGTACACCTGCACACTCATGTATACATATTAGTCCAACAATAAATCCTAACTTAACCATATTGACTAACACACATCAAAACCCCATGATCCTCCAGATCATCTTAGGGTCGATTGCCCCAACATACCGGTCTAAGGAGAAGGCATCTGAGAGTTTCAAAGTAGAGACGGGTCGAGGTACGAACGTCTTGAGATTCGAGAGTTTCGAAGGCCGAGCAAATATCCAACCGAAGGAGCCGGTTGGCAAAATGTAACTTCTCCAGAGTGGAGTAGGTGAGGACGCGCTCCTCGGAAGAAAGAACAGTAGGCGTCGGTTCGACCTAAGATTTTATTTGAAATCCAAAGTCAGAAGCAGACAGCTCTTGCTGTCATTTATACATGCATTCACTATACTATTATTGTTCTTGGACTAACCTTGATTGCAGGGTTAAGGGATCAACTGGTTACGATTAGTGGCGCCTAAGAGGACTCAGGCGCTCGTGATCTAGGTGCTTGAGAGGTCTCAGGCACCCGAGAACCCAGGCGCCTGAGAGGACTTAAGCGCCCCAGAGGGGTTTTCTCAGTAGTTGGCAAAGCTGAGTTGGCGATCGCTGGTTGGACATGCCACGTCAGCTCCCAGGCACCTCAATGCTCCCAGGCGTCCAAGAAGAGGATAAAGTTTGGCCGAGTCAGTGGATAACGAAGCGGCCGAAGCGGTGACATGGAGGGCACCCCTATAGCCTCTCGGACGCTCAAGTAGCAATATATGAGGGGTTTCACCCCCTCACTTTCAAACATCAATTCAAGCTCTCGAAATCTCAATGATAAAGCTTCTGTACTCAAGATCTCTGCGCCCAAGAAGTTCAAGATCGACAATACGCTGTTTCTACAATGAAATTCTTCCTTTATGAGTCGTTGGTATAATTTCCATTTTTTTTTGTAATTAATCATTATTCTTGTACTCCATATACGAATTATAGTATTACCAATGAAAATAGTTAAAGACCATGGTGTGGGATCGGATTGAATCGATAGGGGGGGGGTGAATATCGATCGTAAAAATTTTTGGACAAAGAGAGCAATTACGCAGCGGAAACAGTAAAATCAATCGCTAACACGATTTCTTTTTTACTTGGTTCGGAGTCGCGGTCGGCTCCTACACCAAGGCCCACGGTCCTTGACCGTTTACGATGGACAATTCTATATTTGAAAAGAGTTTACAAGTTGAAGTACAAATATAGAACTAAAAATGAAATTACAACACTTAAAGAATTAAACTTTTACCGACGACCGGAGAGGTTGGAAGTTTGGAGTAGCGGGTCGTCATCGACGCTTGAATCGTGAGTACGGAGCTTGTCGGAGAGTAGCACTTGAACGAAAGTGTTGAGAGCAAGATTTGTAAGTTTTTTTTGAAGCCTTGGGGGTGAACCCCTATTTATACTGGTCAGTGGGGCGCCTGTGTTGAAGGGGGCGCCTGACACGTGGCCTATCCTATGAGAACTCCAATCCGCAGACTTGGCCAACGCTTATCCCTTCAACTGGGGCGCCTGAGCTGACTAGGGCGCCTGTGTTAACATAGGCGCCTAGCTTGACTTGGTCCAGAGGCTTGCGTGGCAGTTTGCTTCGAATGCTCTGTTTAACCCTTCACTAGGGCGCCTGTCTCAATACAGGCGCCTAGCCCAGCTAGGGCGCCTCACTCCATTGAGGCGCTTGAGTGTAGAAAACTCCTTCCATTCATTCCTACAACCAGGGTTTGTTCCAAAGACATACAAAGCATACAAATGATAAGATTAGAACATTATTTACATCCTGAGCTGTCTTGGTTCTGACTTTGGGTCTCCCAAATGGAACCCTAGGTCGAACCGACGCCTAATGTTCCCTCCTACGGGGAACGCGTCCTCACCTACTCCTCTCGGGAGAATTTACCTTTTTGCCAACTGGCTCCTCTAGTTGGACTTTTGCTCAGCTTCACTCACCAGGTCTTCGGTGCCCAGCCCTCGACCAGGACTTAGTGCCCAGCTTCACTCACCAGGTCTTCGGTGCCCAGTCCTCGACCAGGTCTTCGTGCCCAGCTTCACTCACCAGGTCTTCGGTGCCCAGTCCTTGACCAGGTCTTCGTGCCCAACCTTACGTCAGCACTTAGTTACCCAGCCCGCGGCCAGGACTTACTGCCCAATTCAAAGAACCAAGACTTAGTGCCTAGTGTACCTAGGACTTTCTTGCACACTTAATAAGCCTGTTAGATCACAACGAAATCTTAACTTCTGAACCCTTTGCCATTATCAAAACATAGGTTCGACTTTGGTGCTTCCGACACCAACAATCTCCCCCTTTTTGATTTATGGTAACACGGTTCAAAAAGTTAAGTTAAAACAACATATTATAACAATCTAACAACAGTAAGTAAATAAATTCATTTATCTCCCACTGAAAAGGTTCTCCCCCTGAAATTTCCAATGTCATGCGGGTTTTTGTAAAACTTTCTAAGTGCTAAGTGTTTTTCAAAATTTAGCAAAAAACTTTAAATTTTTGACTAAAGGTTTTTCAAAGACAAGCAAAAAGCACTCAAGAACTTTTCAACACTTAGACAATTTTTGAAAAGGTTTTGTAAGCCTAATACCTTGTACTTAAAAATTTTTGAAAAAGAATTTACTTAGGCAAGATAAAATTTGAAAACTGATTTCCCTTAAAAAGTTTCAATTTTGAGAACTTGGGAAAAATTTTCTAAACTTAGAAAGAGTTTGCTTAACAACATTTTCACCAAAACATCTTTAACCATTATTTTTTAAATAAAATTTGTTTACTAAGAAAAATTTACTTAGCTCCATTTGCCAAAAAAAATTTTAGAAAAATTTAGCTCAGGCAAATTTTGTTTACTTAGAGAAATTTTCCTTAGAAATGTTTTTCAAAATACACTTAGAAATTTTTGAAACCTTTTCAAATTATTTTGAAATTACCTAGAAATACTTAGAAAATTTGAAGTACTGAGAACCATTTTTGGAGAAACATTTTTAAGGCACTCAACTCAAAAATACTTAGAAAAATTTGAAAACATTTTTAAGTACTTAAAAAACTTTAGAGAAAAAAATTAAAGTACTTAAAAACTGAGTATACTTTTTGAAAAAGAGATGAAAATTTTAAAAAATTTTCTTTAATTTTTTAAAAAAATTGAAATCAAAATTTCCTTCTTTCTTTTGTTTCTCTCCCCCTTTGCCATATATAAAAAAAATGATAACATTTATTGCAGGTAAATTAGAGCTAGTCAACTAATTTGTAATTCCGTATTGAACCAACTCTAATGATTTCAAGCAAGAAAAATGGACTAAACCAAATTGAACCGTTCTTGTTCGGGTCCTGTCTAACCAAGTTAGCTACTTACTAACTATTATAAAACAATAGCTTTCGCTACGGTTAGTCAAGTTAAGTGATCTGATCAAGTTAGATTTTCTAAGCTTGACACTTAACCTGATTGTTGTTCAAGTTGTATTTATTGCCCCAATTACCGCAGATGCACTAACTTAAAGCATCTTGAATCAAGGCATAGACCTAAGCATCTCAACCCAGTCTAGGTTATCAATCAAACGTACCCTACGGTGCTTATGAGATGCTGGTTTCTAGATCTATAGGTGCATGCCGTTCTAGGGTTAGGGCCTAAGCTAAGTCTATTTGCGCAAAAACCCTAGTTTTGAAGGGGTAGTTTTTGAAAGAAAACTAAGTCGGAAAATCATTTTAAATTTCAAAAAATTGATCAAAGAAATGATTTTTCAAATTGCTAATTTTCTGAAAAATAGGAAAATTTTTAAGAAAACAATATAGAACAGTCCTATTCTACTAAGCACAACCCTAACTGTCTTCTTAGTGAGCTAAACTCAGACTCAGGTAAGGGTTTCGTAATGATGTCAGCTAGGTTGGATTTTGAGTCCACATGCTTAAGTATTATTTAGCCCCGGCTACATGATCCCTTACAAAATGATATTTGAATTCTATATGTTTTGTTCGGGAATGTTGAATCGGATTCTTAGTCAAGTTGATTAAACTAATGTTATCAATAAATACTTGGGTTTGGGTGTAGTCAAGCTGGAAGTCCTTAAGAGTGTGCATCATCCACAAAAGTTGTGCTACACACTCTCTTAGGACAACATATTCTGCTTCGGTTGAGGACAAGGCTACGCAGTGTTGCTTTCTACTACACCAGCTGACTAGGTTATGTCCTAATAATTGGCAACTTCCACTTGTACTCTTTCTATCTAATTTGCACCCAGCATAGTCAGAGTCAGAATATCCTGATAATTCAAAAGTGGAAGTCCTAGGATACCAAATCCCTACATTTAGGGTACCCTTAATGTACCTAAGCACACTTTTTAGGGCTGCTAAGTGGTATTCCTTAGCACAAGTTTGGTACCTAGCACACATTCCTACAGAAAACAAGATATCAGGTCTACTAGCGGTTAAGGAAAGTAGACTACCAATCATGCTTCAGTATAACTTAAGATCTACAGGCTTACCTTCAAGGTCATTATCAATTTTGACATTTGTAGCCATAGGGGTACTTAAGCTTTTGGAATTATCCATTTTAAATTTCTTTATTAACTCTTTAGCATACTTGGATTGGTGAACATAATTACCATCTTTAGTCTATTTAATTTGTAATCCTAAGAAAAAGTTGAGTTCACCTACCAAGCTCATTTCGAATTCACTTTCCATTATTTTTACAAATTCTTTTAGAAGTTAGAGTTAGTGGATCAAAAATTATATCATCAACATAAATTTGTGCAATAAAAATATCTTTTTCTAAGGTTTTAACAAAAAGTGTGGAGTCAATTTGACCTTGGTTAAATTCCTTAGAAATTAGATAGTTGATAACCGTTCATACCATGCCCTAGGTGCTTGTTTCAACCATAAAGTGTTTTTCTAAGTTTAAAAACATAGTCAGGTTTTTCTAGGTCCTCAATCCTGGGGGTTATCCTACATAAACTTCTTCTTTAATAAACCCTTTAAAAAGGCAGACTTGACATCCATCTATATAGCTTAAACTTCTATGGGCTGCAAAGGCTAACAACATTCTAATTGACTCAAGTCTGGCTACTGGGGCATAGGTTTCATCATAGTCTAACCCTTCACCTGACTAAACCCTTTAGCTACTAAGCGGGCTTTATTTCTAACAATTTCCCTTGATCATTTAGTTTGTTTCTAAACACCCATTTAGTATCTATAATAGATTTGCCCTCAGG
>JAGFNQ010007318.1:0-62119 GCA_024364735.1 Boesenbergia rotunda | reverse complement strand
CCAACTTCTGGTCAGGTCTTCGTGCCCAGTCCGCGACAAGGACTTCTTGCCCAACTTCCGGTCAAGTCTTTCGTACCCAGCCCTTTGCCAGGACTTCTTGCCTAGTGTACCTAGGACTTTTCTGCACACTTAGTAAGCTTGTTAGATCACAACAACTCCTTAACTTTGAACCCTTTGCCATTATCAAAACACAGGTTTAACTTTGGTGCTTCCGGCACCAACAGTAACATGTCGTACTTATTGTTCTGCCCAAAATTTGTTAGCTAGGTTATATTCATTCAACATGGTCGTAGCGGCTTCCTGAAGGGTTCTATATTTTCTCTCCACTATCCCATTTTGTTAGGGGGTCCTAGGACAAGAAAACTCATGAATATACCCATTGATTTTGCAGAATTCCTCAAATCTTGATTTTCAAACTCTCCCCCGTGATCACTCCTAAGTCTTTTAATCATAGTATCATTTTGGTTTTTAATTATTTTGCATAAGTCGATAAATAGATTCAAGGTTTCATCCTTAGTTTTTAGGAACCTAATCCAGGTAAATCTAGAGTAATCATCGATAATTACTAAGCAGTACCGATTCTCGCTTAGTGACTTGGCTCCGTGTGAATCAAATGGGTCAAGGTGTAGGAGCTCAAGTGTGGTTTGGGTTAAGTCTGATTAAATTGGTTTATGAGTAGACTTAGCTTGTTTACATTGTTTACATGAATTACAGATTGTGTTTTCAAACTTCTTGATTTTTGGTATACCTTTAATTAAACCAAGTTGGGTAATTTTGGAAATTAGTTTAACATGAGTGTGACATAGTCTCCTGTGCCACAGGTTGGATTCTTCTAATTGAGTCAATAAGCATTTTGGTATTAAGGGTACATTAATAGTGTAAACGTTATTTTTTCTAGTACCCTTAAGCATTATTTTTGAGTCTTGGAGGTTCCCAATCAGGTAGTCAGAGTTGGTGAAAGTAACTATGTAACCAGTATCATAGAGCTGACTAATACTAAGCAAATTGAACTTAAAATTTTCAACCAAGAGTACTTTCTTAATAACAAAATCAGATTTAAGTTCACAGTTACCTGACCCAATGACTTTGAGTGTAGCATTGTTGCCAAATGCTACTGAGCCTTGGTTCTTAAACTTGATTTTGGTGAATTTCAATTTGTCTCCAGTCATGTGTCTGGAGCATTCGCTATCCAACATCCATTGGTCCAAATCTTTATGTTTCTACACATAAAGTATTTGTTGATTTGGATCCATTAGAGTTAGGAATAGCTTGAATTGAATTTCACAACCTAGTCTGTCTCACCCAATCTAGTCTTATCAAACATGTTAACCTTATGGGTTTTGTGAGACAGTTTTTCAAAATAAAATTTTAATTTTGAAAAGTGGTTAATTTTGAAAGAAATTGAATTAATTTTAAAAATTTATAAGATTAAATTTATTGACTTTTGAAAACATGTGTTGAATCTATGATTACTTGAAATTTGTGTTAGATTCAAATTTAACGAGTAGTAAGGTGAATTTGATTTTTAGTAATTGGCTTCCAGGTCTTGGCGAGGCACAAGGCCTTCTTTGGTCGTAGCCTTATTGGAGCAACAACTCTTTCCTTGACAAAGCCTTTTACTGAAAATTCATCTTCATGTTACTTCTTGAATGATTTTGGTCTAACTAGTTTGGGTCTTGGATCGGTAGCTTCGACTAGTTCCACCAGAAAGGCTTCCCTAACGTACTATCATCTCACCTCCACCCAATACTATGTTGTTCAAATTTCAATTTAATCATTTGTCCTTAATCTAACCAATCCTAAGTCTAAACATAAAAAAAATATAGAAAGAAAATAGACAAGCAAGTAAGCAATTCAGTAAAATTATCTTATTATAAATATAGTTTTTATATTGGCTCCCCCTGGACTATAGCCTCGATAAGGGCTAGGCAAGATGTGAATCTTGTCCTTGGGGATCCAATACTGGTTTGGTTCAGCTTGTTTATTTAAACATAGCTTGGGGACCCATGCTTGGACTCGGGTTCTAGGTTGGTTCAATACAGAATAATATGCACGTTGTCTTGACTTGGTTCGATAACCGAGTCCGGATCGATTGAGTACGTACTTCTGCTTTCCATGGATCATGTCAAGTCCCTTGGAACCTGAAGTAAACCGTTCTAAGGCAACTCTGAGATCCTTGACTTGAGTTTTCAGGGAGGAATTCTCTTCCTCAAGTTTTTGGAGTTGAGTTGAGTTTCTTTCCTGAATTTGCTCGGTCAAGGACCTCGAGTTGACTTCCTCTTTCAGGAGTTTTACTTTCCGTCGGAGGGACTCAACCTTGATTTTGGCTTTCGCCAAGTTACAAGACAAGTAAGAAATTAATTTCGACAATTCATATTCTGAGTACCTCTTACAGTGATTTGCCCGTTCTCCGAGATTGTGAGTCTTCCGTCGTTTGGTTCCGATTCTGATCCAGAGTCAACGTCTTCCGAGGCGGTTAGGGCGAGTAGATTCGTGTGCGGGACTTCTTCTTCTTCTTCGGAAGATGATTCGTCCCAAGTGGCTTGAGGAGCCTTCTTTCTGCGAGCCTTCTTGGTTTCCTTCAAGTTGGGGCACTCTGACTTGTAGTGTCCCTTTTTGTTGCATTCGTAGCAAGTAACGTTGGTCTTGCTCTTTGAGCTCGTTGAAGGTTCTGCTGGATCTTCCTTTTTTCGGCTTGATTTCTTCTTCCTTGTTTGGTACTTTAGTTCATTGTAGTAATCCCAAGCTAGCCGAACCAACATGAGTCGATCCCCTTCACTATCTTCTGATTCCGAGTTTGAGTCAGACTCGGGTGCTAGTTGATGCTTCTTTTTGGGAGCTTTTCCTTGAGTTTTCCTGCAACAAAAGCTATACCTTTCTCGATCAAGGTAGTCTTAGTCTGTTCGTGCAGTTCTAACTCAGAAAATAACTCATCTAGCTTAATTTCAGACAAGTTCCTTGAAACTTTGTAGGCATCCACCATAGACGCCCACAGTGAGTTTCTAGGAAAAGAATTTAAAGTATACCTTATCAGGTCATGGTTTTCAACCTTGTGACCTATCGTGTGCAGTCCATTCATTAGCTCTTAGATTCTGGCGTGGAGTTGGGCTGCAGTCTCGCCGTCGTGCATCTTGATTGTGTAGAGTCTGTTAAGCAACAGATCTCTTTTGCTGATCCTCGTGTCGGATGTACCTTCGTGCAGCTCGATCAGCTTGTTCCAAAGCTTCTTCACGCTGTTGAAGGGTCCTACCCGGTTCAGCTCCTCATTTGTTAAGCCGCATTGCAATGTTTGGGTCGCCTTTGAGTCGACCTCAATTTTCTTCTTCAGTGTGCCATCCCACTCGGTATAGTGTTGCACCACGCCTTGTGCATTTTTAGGAATTTCCAGCCCAGACTGGATAATTATCCACATGTCCACCTGAGTATTCAGCTGGACTTCCATTCTGCTTTTCCAGTAGGAGAAATCTTCTCCACTGAAAAGTGGGGGTCTAGCGGTGCTGTATCCCTCTTGCATAGGCATTAAACTTTTAACTGATAGAGAAGAAAATGAAAACTCATTCCAAGACTGAGTCTTGGATTAGTAGTGCTGGAAGAATAACAATAACGAAAAACAAATCGAGTGGTGTTGCACCAACCTCGATTTACGAGAAAATTCCAGCGAGAAAAATAATAAAATTCGTAATCCGAAAAAAAATTCTCAAACTGGTGGTTACACCAAGTTTGAGCCACCCACTCTGATACCACTTGTGGGATCGTATTGAATCGATAGAGGGGGGGGGTGAATATCGATCGTAATCTTTTTCGGAAAGCGAAGAGTAATTGCACAACGGAAAATGAAAACCAATCGCTAACACGATTTATTTTTACTTGGTTCGGAGTCACGGTCGGCTCCTACTCCAAGGCCCATGGTCCTTGACCGTTTACGATGGGTAATTCTATATTATCATAAAAATTACAAGTCGAGAGTACAAATATAGAATTGAAAAATAATTATAACACTTAACAAATTTAGCTTTTACCGACGACCGGAGAGGTTGGAAGTTTCCGAGCAGCGGGTCGTCATCCGCGCTTGAATCACGAGTACGAAACTTGTTGGAGCGGAGTGCTTGAGCGTAAGAGTTGAAAGCAATTGCTGTGGAAGCCTTGTGGGTGAACCCCCTTTTATAGTAGTCAGTGGGGCGCATGTGTGAAGGGGGTGCCTGACACGTGGCCTATCCTGCGCGAACTCCAATCCGCAGACTCGGCCACTTCAACTAGGGCGCCTGAGCTGACACAGGCGCCTAGCTTGACTTGGTCCAGAGCCTTGCGTGGCAGTTTACTTCGAATGCTTAGTTTAACCCTTCATTAGGGCGCCTGTCTCAATACAGGCGCCTAGCCCAGTTAGGGCACCTCACTCCATTGAGGTGTCTGAGTACAGAAAACCCCTTCCATTCATTCCTGCAATCAGGGTTAGTTCCAAAGACATACAAAGCATAAAATTGATAATATTAGAACATTATTTATAGTTTGAGCTGTCTTGGTTCTGACTTTGGGTCTCCCAAATGGAACCCTAGGTCAAATCGACGCCTAATGTTCCCTCCTACGGGGAACGCGTCCTCACCTACTCCTCTCGGGAGAATTTACCTTTTTGCTAACTGGCTCCTCCGGTTGGACTTTTGCCCAATACCCCAGATCTGGTCTTCATGCCAGTCCACGACCAGGACTTAGTGCCCAGCTTCACTCACCAGATCTTCGGTGCCTAGTTCTCGACCAGGTCTTCGTGCCCAATCCACGATCTGGTCTTCGTGCCCAACTTCACTCACCAGGTCTTCGTGCCTAACTTTATGTCAGGACTTAGTTGCCCAGCCCGCGGCCAGGACTTAGTGCCCAATTCATAGAATCAGGACTTAGTGCCTAGTGTACCTAGGATTTTTCTGCACACTTAATAAGCTTGTTAGATCACAACCAAATCTTAACTTCTGATCCCTTTTCCATTATCAAAACAAAGTTTGACTTTGGTGCTTCTGGCACCAATAATTGGATGTGATTCTGGTTTGCCAAGAGCTATCACAATTTATTGTGATAACAGTGGTGCAGTTGCAAACTCGAAGAAACCACGAGCCCATAAGGCGAGTAAACACATAGAGTGCAAGTGCCACCTGATACGAGAGATCGTAAAGCAAGGAGAAGTTGTTGACGCCAAGATTGCATCAGAAGACAACTTGGCGGATCCTTTCACTAAGGCCCTTCTAGAGAGAGCTTTTGATAGGCATGTGGAGAATATGAGAGTCAGATGCATGACATTGTGAGGAGATTATAGTCTTTTAGTATAAGTGGAAGATTATTAGGATATATACTAAAAGCCTTGCTTTTATATAAACATCTACATTTTGAAAGAGAATCACATGATCATTGTTAGCATATTTATTGATTATTTATGTGCATATTATCTAATACTTTACATTATAGATAACATGGTGTGTGGTGTCACACAGAAGTGTTGTTGCAAGAAGCATCAGTGATGTCCTCCTCTAAATAGTTTAATGTTTAACAATATGCTTAAGTTAGTGATATATTGAACAAGGAAGGGTTAGTCAAGAAAGGAGTAACAAAAGTGAAGAAAAGTCAAAGTTAACCTAGGCACGAAGTCCTAGTTCGAAGAATTGGACACTAAGTCCTGATTATGGATTGGGCCATAAGTCCTGGCCGAGGGTTGGGCACCTAAGACCTGACCAAGGGTTGGGCACTAAGTCCTAATCATGGATTGGGCATTAAGTCCTGACTGAGGGCAGGGCACCGAAGTCCTGGTTCATGGAATTGGGCAATAAGTCCTGGCCGAGGGCTGGGCACCGAAGTCCTAGTTCGTGGGATTGGGCAATAAGTCCTGGCCGAGGGCTGGGCACCGAAGTCCTGGTTAGTGGATTTGGGCAATAAATCCTGGTCGTGGACTGGGCACGAAGTCTTGTTCGTGAGATTGGGAAAAAGTTTTGGTGAGTAAAGCTGGGCAAAAGTCCAATCGGATGGGCCGAGTGACAACCGTCTCCTGAGAGGAGTAGGTGAAAGGCGCGTTCCCCCGGGGTGGGAACATAGGTGTCAGTTCGACCTAGGGTTTCATAGAAATCCGAAGTCAGAACCAAGTCCTTAAGGTTAAGATTATCTGCATGTTTATCTTGTCTTTAATTGTATTGCAAGTACCTAAAAGTTGGAAACAAGACAGGCAAGCGAACACAAAGCGACCTGGAAGAAGCATCTAGGGAGCCTGTATTGAAATAGGCACCCCAAAGCAATAGGGCACCCTGGACTGGGCAGCCACCTCCCAAGCGCATGTTAACACAGGCGCCTGAGAGCTCCCAGGCGCCCTGTATGTGACAGGCGCCTAGGAAGGGGGAGCTTATCCCTGCTGCGAGTTTGGCGCGAAGATGATGGTTGACCAAGCTTGTGAGGCGTCTCCTTTAACACAGGTGCCTTGTAAAAGACTATATAAAGTGGCTTCGACCCTTCAACTCAGGACAACCATTCTACGATCATTCTGAGCATTCCGAATGGAAGAAAACCACTAACGACGAAGCTCTGCGACCAAGAAAGCTCCGGGAGGAAGTGTACGGCACTTCGGAGTTCCAGATCGGCCGAGTCTTCGACTCTTTTGTTTGGTTTGAATTTACAATTCTGCACTTATTTTTATCTATATTTTTTATTGTAAATCTTGCACTGTAAGACGGGTTTTTCCGCCTCTGGAAAGTCCGGAAAGGAGACCATTATGGACGGGCATTTCCCGTGCTTAGGCCTTGGACGTACTGACCCTGAGGGGTTGCGAACCAAGTAAAAAATCCCGTGTGCATTCTGTGGTGTCTTTTATTATCGTTCCTTTTTGTTTTCCGCTGTGCTACTAACTCTGTGATTAGAACGAACATTCGAAGATGAGTTTTCCACGAGTTTCTGTAAAGTTTTAATGAGTCGATATTCACCCTCCTTCTATCGACGACACCGGTCCTCACAAGAAGATCATGTTATCAATCCCTTGGAGAGTATAAGTAGAGGCTCACAACCTAGATGGTTTTGGACAAACCATTGGCATGGTTGTAGTGTAATTTGGTATTAGATTGTCTTGACCATAGAGTTACACTAGTGCACTTTATGTGTATTGTGCAGGATCAATATAGAGGTGATTCAATTTATAGTGACTATATAATTGAATCAGACCTCAAATATTATGGAGTACATGCTCTTAATCCCGATATAATAACGAACACATGTACTTAATATTTATTTCTTTGATTTACCAATGGGCGAGATTTATTTGTTAAATCGATAGGCCCAGTAAGTTGGGAAATAATATTATTTACATAATGTGTGGTTGATTATAGAAGGAAACTATGTCCTGGTGAGTTAGGTAGATGATATCCCCTTTAGGAGCTCATAAAGCTCATCATGTTAAATCCTGCAGGTGGACTTGGTCCGACATGATGATAAGGTTGAGTGGTACTACTCGTGGAATTAGATGTTAATTAATTAAATTGTCAGTAATTTAAATAATTAATGAACATTCGATATCTTAAATATGGGGAGAATTTTGTACTCATAATATGTGGAGCCTATATTTAAATATGGGGGTTGGTGCGGTAGATCAATTATAATCATCGAGTGGAATGTATGATCATTAATGGATTGGGCCTTGATCCATTGGGTGGCCAAGACCCAACTCCTCCTCATAGTCCCTATTGTACCCCTATATATACCCATGGAGTCATGAGACCAAGGCATCCAACACCATAACAACCCTAAGCCTCTCTACCTCTCATCCTCTCTCCTAGGTCAAAGGCGCCGACGGTAAGAGAAGGGCTCTCATCCTCTTCTCTTCTCATCTCTTCTCCTTTTCTCCTCAAGAGCTGCAGCACATGGAAGCAAGAAGAGTGCCTCTTCTTTGTTCTTGGCTAGAGCAAGCTTGAGAAGAGAGAATGTTGGCCGGCGGTGACCAAAGGGAGAGGTTTCGGCGCCGCAAGGTGAAGAAGGGAAGGAGTAGTTTAGGGTTCTGGTTTTCTTCTCATCTACATCTTCTTCCTCTTTCTCTCTTGTCTCTATTTGGTAGGTGATCCTTGGAGCAAGGTGAGGGCCGGCGGTGGAAGAGGGAGTCGTGCTTTTGGTGACCGGCGGCGCAATGGAAGAGGAGAAGTGAAGTTGGCCGGTGGCAACCCTTATCCTAGGGTATTCGGTGCAACTTTAGAGAGAAGAGTTGGTGGCCTTGGTGACTCTGGTTCTTGGAAGATCATCACCCACACGACGTCCAAGAAGAGGTGGAGTCACACAGTAGAAGATCACGAGGTAATCGGGAAGGTATAACTTCTTGTTTGGTTCCTTTTGATTATTGCTATTATTCCATGTGATTAATAAATTGTATGTTTGATTATTGTTCAATATTTTATGTTGATAATCTTGGACCCCGATCATAAGCACAAAAACCGGTGATCCACTCATTGTCTATTCCACGGCTAATCGCTTGGACGAGATTGATTGCTAGAATAACACGTTTGTTTAAGTGGTCGCTCAAATCGGTTAGCACGATGATGAGACGGTCGTTAGGGAGATTGTTCTCCATTCAGATTAAAATTTTAATTTATGGACATGGAGAGGTTTCCCATGCGTGACCTAGTATCTGCCTCGGAACCCAACGAATAAACATGTCTTCATTCGTCGCACGAACTAAGTCCCGGAGAGGAACCACCTTCGTGGTGCTAGCCACCGAAGGGGGTTCGACCAGCAAGGAGGAAGAAAGGGGCAAGGGATTTTGGGACAATGAGGAGGAGAATGATGAAGACTACATCTTCCTCTAAAAGTTCAAGAAGCCCCTTTTTATACTCATCCCATGAATATGAAGGGGTTTTGCCCTTGAGCTTCCCTTCCCATTAATGCCCAGTAAGTCTCAATGAAAGCCAATGTCTCTTGGTATTCTTATAACCTTTTGTATTCATCCAATGAATACAAATGGTTTTTGTCTCTTGGTCTTCCAGTCAGATTAGACTCAATCCCTAATTAGATTAATTTGAGTCTTAACTCAATTAATCTAATTTCATATCATATTTTAATAAAACTAAAATCAATATACCTCCGAAACAACATGTTCTTTGTATATGACCCATAGGCTCTCGTAACATTGGCAATATATCTAATCTACTTTAGATACATAAACAATGAGCGACATCTAGCAATACATCATTGCTACCCATGTGACGAGAATGTTGAGTTCCGACATAACCTTTCTGTGACTATTATAATGTATGTCATTGTCCCTCTATCCTTGATATCTAGATTGATCAATGAGTCATAGACCGTGTCATCCCCTTATCAATCTTTGTGATTCTTGATCCCCAGGAAGACTCACTCAAGCAAATGAACTCAATATCTCATATTGACTCTTTGAGCATGGTCATGCATTTTAGTAGTCCTACTCGATCAAGGGGGCCACAAATATCACTCCCATCATAGGGAGGGATAGATCCCATCTACTTCAGTCACATCCCTACGTATAATTTGTTATATAACTAGTGATAGCCTTTATAGTCCACCCAGTTATGGGTGACGTTTATGTTTGGAAAATACCCTTGTATAGCTTGGCAGTTTTCCTAAGCAACCACGGGGTCGAGCATGAGAGACCTCTTATATCTACAGATTAAAAAAATTTAATCCGAATAGAGACCCGTCTCCCAAACGATCATCTCCTCATCATATCAATTAATTCAAGTCACAACTTAGCCAAAACCAAAGTTAAGGTCTTGTAACTTTTCGAATCAAAAGACCGCGGAAAAGACGACGAATGGATCTCCAATTTTGGTGTTTATTCGAGGTCCATGACACAATTAATTATCAATTTAAATAAAGAATAATTCAACTATGATAATTAACAAATCCACATGCAATGACAAAAATAATCAAAGCAATAAAATAACAAGAACAAAGACGGAGCTAGGGAGAGGTATACCTCGCCTTTTACCTCGTAGTCTTCTACCATATGACCCTCCCCTCTTGGACATCGTGTGGGCTACGAGCTACCAAGACACGGAATCACCAATGCCCCTTGGCTTAGAAAAAGCCTCTTGGTCTTTTTACCTTCCAAGTAAGATTCAAAGATTTTAAGAAAGACTAGTCTTCCATCACCAATGATCCCAAGGACCCATTGGCTATCAACCTTTGAATCCTACTAATGGTTAATAAGAGCAAGCCTTAGAGCCTAAAGGTATGTTTGGTTCATCTCGGAAGGAACCTTTCTCTTACCTTGGTTAGATGATAAGCTATTAAACATCTAATTGCATCATGGGAGCTTTTGGTATTAAAATGAACCAATTGCCTATCTATGTAGTTTAACAAATAATCCTTCTATTCCACTTTTAATAAAAAGAAATGGAATATCTTATTCCAAAATTTGAACAAAAGTTCTTTCTAAAAATTAAGTACATAATGTTGGATCGAGAGAATACGATAGAGGGGGGGGGGGTGAATATCGTAAATCTTTTTCAGATAAAACTTTAAGAGAATAAGCAGCGGAAATTAAAACAATCAAACGCGAACACAAGGATTTACTTGGTTCGGAGTCGCAGTCAGCTCCTACTCCAAGGCCCACGGTCCTTGACCATTTACTGGGGGCAATTCTATAATGCGCAAAGTGTTTTACAAAGAATTGTACAATAATATTGCAGTAAAAGAAAACAGAGTTACTCTTCGAGATCGACGCCCGGTATGGATCGTATTTTGGTGCAGAGGGTCGTCGTCGACGCTTAGAATCTCGAGATCTGAGGTTTCTGGAGCAGAGCGCTTGAGTCGAAGAGCGTAGAGGCGTTTGGAAAGTTGTCCCTGAAGCCTTGGGGGTCGAGCCCCTTATATAGTGCACCTGGGGGCGCCTGGACGTTGGGGGCGCCCTCTGCGTGTCACTTGATCCGCAAATCTCTCGGTCAGCCCTTATCCCTCCAAGATCGGGCTCGAGATTTGACGGGGGCGCCCGGGAAGCAGGGGGCGCTCGAGTTGACTTTGTCAGCAGGCTTCTCGGCTGGATAAGCTTCTATTGCTTCGTTGGCTTGGACCCAGGGCGCCCGAGACATCCGGGGCGCCCGAGAGCACTGGGGCACCAGGGAAAAAGGGGGTGCCCGGCCCAGTGTGCTTCCGAAGCGTTTTCTTGCTTAACTCTTGTTTGGCTTTGACTTAAGGCGCCCGGGACCTCCCGGGCGCCCAACCCAACTGCTGCCCCTCTCCTTTGGGGCGTTCTGAGCTGCAGAAACTCGTTCCTTCGGTCCTGCATCTAGGGTTAGTACCAAACAAAATAGAGCAAGCATGTTAGTGAATTTAACAGCCGTAGCTGTCTTGGTTCTGACTTTGGGTCTCCAAAATGGAGCCCTAGGTCGAGCCGACACCTACTGTTCCCTCGACGGGGAACGCGCCCTCACCTACTCCTCTCAGGAGAGTTTACCTTTTGCCAACCGACTCCTCCGGTTAGACTTTTACCCGATGCACCTGACCAGGTCTTCGTGCCCACCTTCCGAGCAGGTCTTCGGTGCCCAGCTCCTTGCCAGGACTTCGTGCCCAGCTCCTTGCCAGGGCTTCGTGCCCAGTCCTCGACCAGGACTTCGTGCCCACCTTCCGAGTAGGTCTTCGGTGCCCAGCTCGTTGCCAGGGCTTCGTGCCCAGTCCTCGACCAGGACTTCGTGCCTAGTGTACCTAGGGCTTCTTTTCCTGTATAATTAGTGAACATGTTAGATCAACATAATATCTTAACTTTTGAAACCTTTGCCATTATCAAAACTCAGGTTGGACTTAGGTGCTGCCTGCACCAACAATCTCCCTCTTTTTGATTTATGGCAACCTGATTCAAAAAGTTAAGTTAATTGAAACAGATAAAATACTAGTTTAGTTTCCTCCCCCTGGAAGGAATCTCCCCCTAGGTTTTTCAAAGATTCGTGGCGTTTAAAAAAATTTCTAAGTCTAAAGATGAAATTAATTTTTCAACACTTAGAACATTTTTCAAGAGAAGTTTTAGAAAACATTTTCCAGAAAAATTTTGGTTGGGCACTTGGAAAATTTATACTTAGACATTTTACATTTTTTGAAATTTTTTTTTTAAGACAATAACTTAGTAGAAAATTTTTCTAAACATCTTCTGAAGTTTTAAAGAAATTTGATTTAACCCTAAAATTTGATTTAACATTTCACTCTCTTTAGTACTTTAGAAAGTTTATACTTAGAAACTTTTCTTATTTGAGAAGTTTGAACATAAGTACTTAGAGATACCAAACATCTTAGGTCAAGTACTTAGACACAATTTTGAAAAATGGTTTAAGTCAAGTACTTGGAAATTTTCGAAGACAATTTAAGTCAAGTACTTGGAAATTTTTGAAGACAATTTAAGTCAAGTACTTAGAAATTTTAGTCAAGTACTTGGAAATTTAAGTCAAGTACTTGGAAACAGTTTTGAAAAACAATTTACGTCAAGTACTTGGAAACAGTTTTGAAGAACAACTTAAGTCAAGTACTTGGAAACAGTTTTGAAAAAGACGGTTTTGAAGGCAACTTTAAATTAAGTACTTTTTGAAGAAAGGATAAAGAAAATCTTGAAAAAAAAATTTAATTTTGAAAATTTCCTTCTCTCCTTTTCACTCTCTCCCCCTTTGCCATATATCAAAAAAAATAAAGCAAATATAGAAAAACTAATTTGCACAAGGATATAGTAAAAGAATAATGTGCTGTACTGAATCAATTCAAGATATAGACTAGACCAAATCAATTTGATATATCTCTGTCGGCTCTTGTCTAACCCAATTAGCTACTTACTAACTGTTATAAATAGTAGTTTTCGCTAGGGTTAGTCAAGTTAAGTGTTCTGTTCAAGTTAGATTTTCTAAACTTGACACTTAACCTGATTACTGTTTAATTTGTATTTAGTGCCCCAATTACTGCAGATGCACTGACTTAAAGCATCTTGAATTACGGCAAAGACCTATGTATCTCAACCCATTCTAGGTTATCAATCAAAGTACCCTAAGGTGCTTGTGAGATGCTGACTTCTAGATCTATAGGTGCATACAGTTCTAGGGTTAGGACCTAAGCTAAGTCCATTTTCGAAAAAGCCCTAGTTTTGAAGGGGTAATTTCTCCAAAAAAAGAACTAAGTCGAAACATTGATTTAAAATTGTAAAAAGATTTTGAAAATCAAGTAAGGCAGTTTTAAAATTATTTTAGAGGTTGATTTTAAAGCAGTAAAAAAATAGAAGTGAAGTAAGCCTATTCTACCAAGCATAATCCTAATAATGATCAGATAATCAAGAAAAGAAAATAATCTAACTCAATAAGTTAGTTGGTAAAAGAGAGAACCAGCACAGTCATACAAGTCAAATATAAGTCAACCCTACTGAGTAGGGGCAGTCAAACAGTCACTAGTACAATGCCAATCAAATCTAGGAGGAGGGACCAGGACGATCAGAAGAGCTTGGCTGCCAAGATCGAAATAGTGTCATCATCTCGTGATACCGTGCTTCGCGAGTATCCCTATCGGCTCTGAGGGCATTCATATATTCAGTGTAATGGGCCTAATTTGCCTCCATTTCTTCAGCATGATTTGCCACCACTTCCTCCCGGAGGCTCTGGACCTATGTCTCAAGTCGCGTCACTCTCTCGTAGAGTGTCGGTGGTGGTGGCTCATCTATGTGTTCTCGAACCTCGGTTGCCAGATCTGCAACATTGACCTCAACGTCCTCATCAGAGTCGATCTGGGGTCCGGCTTTCTGACGCCTCCACGACAAAACCCCGGTACCCGAAACCTCTACACCAGCTAGGGAAAAGTTCCTAAAACCTATCTCATCGAAGTCAGTCATCGCGATCATCTCTCCATCGGTGATGTTACGACCATGATGATGAAGAATGGAAGTGATGATGTGGCAATAGGGGGTGCGTACCCGCCCCTGAGTGGTAATACTAGACGAATGTAGAATAGTTTTGAACATGTAGAGTCCAATGTCGATATCAAGATGATGGATCAATGCGTATAGGAGAAAGGTGTGAAATGGTCGCATGGTAGCGACGTCTCTACTGGATAAAGGTAGAATGCAGCGGACTAGTACTCTATAAAGAGCGTAGTCCTGGACCTGAAGGTCAATAGACTGAAATCGTCTGGCCACGGGGTTTCTAGCATCCCTATAGAAGTAGGAGTATAGAGTATCTAGGGTAATGTGAGAGTAGGGAGCATCAAAGGGAGGATCCCTAGGAGGATAACAACAAATGGTGGACTGAGAGAGTCGTAGTCCAAGAAATCGGTTGAGCAGCGAGGGTGTGATTGTCAAGGGCATCCCTTGAACTGTAGTGACAAACATAAGATCATTCTTCTAACTATGTTATTGTTGAATTCTGCACATAGGGATGTATTAATGGGATGAGTGCAGAATACAAGGTTGTCTAATTGATAAAAGTTGATAACATTCATGGCCAATGGACAAGATTGAGTGAAGAATTGCCTATTTAGGTAACTCGTCTTAATAGGCTTATATGTTGTTCGAGCAAATCTATTGCAAAGTTCTAAGGTTGGGAACCTAGGATCGGGACTAGGTTCGGTACCGGGGTTTGATTGGTTTTCTCGGCGTTTTCTAAGATAAGAAGCATGCGTTTACAAGAAAGGAATTATGAAAAATAATTTTAAATGCGTAAACAAAAATTATACCGAGTAGCCGTTTGGGGAGGCATGGTCGAGGTTAAGGGAGCAAGAGGGTCACTTGGTTGCCTTGGAAGGAGAAGAGTTGGAGAAGAGAGGTGTTTTGGTTGTGGCAAATAATGGAATTCGGGTGGCTTATATAGCCATTTTAGCTCGGGCGCCAGGGAGCTCCCGGGCGCCCGGGTCAGATGGTCACTGCTAAAAGCAGTGACCTGCTACTGGATGGGGGCGCCCGTGATGGCCCGGGCGCCCCGGTCGGAAAGGAATGGCAGCTTTGTTGCCTTTGACTGGTACTGGGGGCGCCCGCAAGGGCCGGGGCACCCTAGTTAGGGAGAATGACAGTTTTTTTGCCTTGAACGAAGTGAATGTGATGTGGGGGCGCCCGAGGAGTCACGGGCGCCCGGGATAGGTGGGAATTGACAACTTTGTTGTTTTTGTTGACCAGTTTGACCATTTGACCATGACTCAATTATTTTGACCATGGTATGACTCCTTTGACCATTGTTTAACTACTCTGACCATGGTTTGACTAGTTTGACTATGGTTTGACTGCTTTGACCAACTTTGGCTAGTATCAACCGGAATAATTAGGTCAACTTCGTTCTAAACTACAGGATTCAAGGCTAAACAATAATACAAGAATTAAATGACTTTTGGTTAAGTTAAATTCTACCATCTCACCCATTCTAGAGTTGGCAATCACGTTAGCAATAAGGGTTTTGTGAGACAGGTTTTAGTAGATAGAATTATTTTGCAAAATTATGATTTATTTGAAAAACTTAAATTAGTTTTGAAAATGGTTGCATTTGAGTTTATTTAAAAAGATGTGTGAATCTACAATTAACTGAAAATTTGTGTTAGATTCGAATTTAACAAAGAATAATTTGAATTTGAATTTCAAAAATTGGCTTCCAGGTCTTGGCGAGGCACTAGGCCTTCTTTGGTCGTAGCCTTATTGGATCATCAACCCTTTCCAAAGCATTTTAATGAAATTTCATTTTCAAAATTATTTCTTGAAAAATTCTGGTCTAACTTGTTTGGGTCTTGGATCGGTAGCTTCGGCTAGTTTCACCAGTCTAAAGAGACCAAGTAGAGTATACTTGACCTTATTAGAAGAGGCTTCCCTAACGTACTATCATCTCACCGCCACCCAATACTAGGTTGTTCAAGTTTCAGTTTAATTGGTTCAGTCCTTAATCTAACCAGTCCTAAGTCTAAGTATGGTAAATTGCAGAAATTAAATAAATAATCAATCATGCAATTTAAAAACAAGTGTAGAAATTTATCTAACTATGAATATTGTTTTTAATTTGGCTCCCCCTGAACTAAAGCCACGATAATGGTTCGGCAAGATATGAATCTTGTTCTTGGGGATCCAATACTCATTTGATCCAGTTTGTTTATTCAGGCACAGTTTGGGTACCCATGCCTGAACTTTAGGTCTGGACTGGTTCAGTACAGCATAATATGTTCTTTGTCTAGACTTGGTTCTATAGCCAAATCCGGATCGATTTAGAACCAACTTCTGTTTTCCAAGAATCATGTCAAGACCCTTGGAACCAGAAGTGAATCGTTCTAAGGCTGATCTAAGGTCCTTGACTTGAGTTTTCAAGGAGGAGTTCTCATTCTCAAGTTTTTCAACTTGAGTAGAGGTTCCTTCTTGAACCTTCTCAGTTAAGGATCTAGAGTCAGCTCCCTCATTCAGGAGTTTTACTTCCTATCTGAGAGATTCGACTCGGATTTTTGCTTTCGCCAAGTATCGAGAAAGATAGGCAATTAATTCACATAATTGATTTCTAGAAAAACCCACTTACAGTGATTTTGCCATCCTCTAAAAACGTGAGTTTGCCGTCGTCCGGTTCTGATTCTGACTCGGTCTCGATTTCGTCTGAGGCAGTCAGGGCAAGCAGGTTCGACTGTGGGGCCTCTTCTTCTTCTACAGAGGAAGACTCGTCCCACGTTGCTTGAAGAGCCTTCATTCTTCTTACTTTCTTGGCTTCTTTTAGGTTAGGGCATTCCGATTTGAAATGTCCCTTTTTGTTACATTCGAAGCAAGTCACACTTGATTTGTTCTTAGTTGGTTCAGCTGGATCTTCCTTCTTTCGGCTGGCCTTTCTTCTGTTGGATTGATTCTTCAATTCCTTGTAGTAGTTCCGTGCAAGCCGGACCAGCTTGGGTCGATCTTCTTCGCTGTCTTCTGAGTCTGAATCTGACTCAGACTCGGGCTCAGGTTGAGGCTTCTTCTTGGTTATCTTTCTAGTTTTACCTGTAATAAAGACAATGCCTTTCTCGGCTAGTGTGCAGTTAGTCTGCTCATGTAATTCAAGTTCGGAAAATAGTTCATCTAATTTAATTTTAGACAAGTCCCTTGAAACGTTGTACGCATCTACCATAGATGCCCACAAGGTGTTACTTTGGAAAGCGTTAAAGGTATACCTGATTAGGTCACGGTTTTCTACCTTGTGACCGATTATGTGAAGGTCGTTCATTAGTTCCTGAATTCTGGCGTGAAGCTGAGCTGCTGTTTCACCGTCGTTCAATTGTGTACAACTTGTTCAGTAGTAGGTCCCTCTTGCTGATTCGGGTGTCGGAGGTTCCTTCCTGCAACTCAATTAGCTTACCCCAGAATTCTTTTGCACTGTTGAATGGACCTACCTGGTTCAGCTGCCCTTTAGTTAGGCCGCATTGAAGTGTTTGAGTTGCTTTGGCGTCAGCTTCAATTTTTCTTTTGAGGGCGGTATCCCATTCGGTGTAGGATTGTGGCACTCCGTCAGCATTCTTCGGAATTTCCAGTCCGGACTGGATTATTATCCACATGTCCACCTGAGTTTTCAGGTGGACTTCCATCCTACTCTTCCAGTAGGAGAAATCTCCCCACTGAAGAGCGGTGGTCTGGCGGTGCTGAAGCCTTCTTGCATGGCCATTTAGAAATTATCTGAAAAAGAAAGAGAGAGAAAAAAAACGTCCCAAGACTTCGTCTTGGATTAGCAGTGCGGGAAAAAGAGAAAACAATTTTGAGTGGTGTTGCACCAACCTCAATTTACGATAAAATTTCGATAAAAGAAATGTTGCACTAGCTTCGGAAGCTCACTGGGGCAAGCGCCCCCAAGCTCCCGGGTGCCCCAGTGTCCCGGGCGCCCCGGATGCCTCGGGCGCCCTGGGTCCAAGCTAACGAAGCGATTGAAGCCGAGAAGTCAGCAGCCGAGTCAACCCGGGTGCCCCCTGCGTCCCGGGCGCCCCCGTCAAACTCCGAGCCCGATCCTGGAGGGAGAAGGGCTGACCGAGTTACGGATGAGGGTTTTCGGATCGGGAGACACGTGGAGGGCGCCCCCAACGTCCCGGGCGCCCCCAGGTGCACTATATAAGGGGCTCGACCCCCAAGGCTTCAAGCACAATTCTTCCAACGCCAATACGCTCTTCGACTCAAGCGCTCTGCTCCGGAAACCTCCCATCTCGAGATTCAAGGGACGACGACGACCCTCTGCTCCGAAGCACGATCCACATCGGGCATCGGTAACGAAGAGTTTATATTTTAGTTTACTGTACTACAACTGTAATATTTTTCTGTAAACATTTGCGTACATATAGAATTGCCCGCAGAAAATGATCAACAACCGTGGGCCTTGGAGTAGGAGCCGACCGCGACTCCGAACCAAGTAAAATCGCTTGAGTTCTTGTTCTGTGTTTTCAATTCCGCTGCATATTCTCTTAACCTCGAATCTGAAAAGTTTAATACGATATTCACCCCCCCTCTATCGTATTCTCTCGATCCAACAAGTGGTATCAGAGCGGGGAAGCTTAAATTTGGTGCAACCACCAATTTGAGAATTTTTTTTGAATTTTCTTCGAATTTTTTTTAATCGAATTTTTATCGTTAATCGAGATTGGTGCAACACCACTCGATAATTTTTTTTCCTTCTTCCCATACTACTAATCCAAGATCAAGTCTTGGGACATTTTTTTTTCTCTCTCTTTCTTTTTCAGATAATTTTTAAATGGCCATGCAAGAAGGCTTTAGCACCGCCAGACCACCGCTCTTCAGTGGGGAGGATTTCTCCGAATGGAAGAGTAGGATGGAAGTCGACCTGAAAACTCAGGTGGACATGTGGATAATAATCCAGTCCAGACTGGAAATTCCCAAGAATGCTGACGGAGTGCCACAATCCTACACCGAATTGGATACCACCCTCAAAAGAAAAATTGAAGCTAACGCCAAAGCAACTCAAACACTTCAATGCGACCTAACCAAAGAGCAGCTGAACCGGGTAGGTCCATTCAACAGTGCAAAAGAACTCTGGGGTAAGCTAATTGAGTTGCACGAAGGAACCTCCGACACACGAATCAGCAAGAGGGACCTACTACTGAACAAGCTGTACACAATCAAGATGAACGACGGTGAAACAGCAGCTCAGCTTCATGCCAGAATTCTGAAACTAATGAA
Organism: Boesenbergia rotunda; assembly: GCA_024364735.1. Lineage (NCBI taxonomy): Eukaryota > Viridiplantae > Streptophyta > Magnoliopsida > Zingiberales > Zingiberaceae > Boesenbergia > Boesenbergia rotunda. The sequence goes on along the minus strand of JAGFNQ010007318.1, from coordinate 43,020 downwards.
TGACCTTCACACAATCGGTCACAAGGTAGAAAACCGTGACCTGATCAGGTATACCCTTAACATTTTCCCAAGAAACACCTTGTGGGCATCTATGGTAGATGCGTACAAAGTTTCAAGGGACTTGTCTAAAATTAAATTAGATGAACTATTTTCCGAACTTGAATTACATGAGCAGACTAACTGCACACTGGCCGAGAAAGACATTGCCTTTATTGCAGGAAAACTGAGCCCGAGTCTGAGTCAGATTCAGACTCAGAAGACAGCGAAGGAGATCGACCCAAGCTGGTTCGGCTTGCACGGAACTACTACAAGGAATTGAAGAATCAATCCAACAGAAGAAAGGCCAGCTGAAAGAAGGAAGATCCAGCTGAACCAACTAAGAACAAATCAAGTGTGACATGCTTCGAATGTAACAAAAAGGGACATTTCAAATCGGAATGCCCTAACCTAAAAGAAGCCAAGAAAGCAAGAAGAAAGAAGGCTCTTCAAGCAACGTGGGACAAGTCTTCCTCTGAAGAAGAAGAAGAGGCCCCACAGTCGAACTTGCTCGCCCGGATTGCCTCAGACGAAATTGAGACCGAGTCAGAATCAGAACCGGACGACGGCAAACTCACGTTTTTAGAGGATGGCGAAATCACTGTAAGTGGTTTTTCTAGAAATCAATTATGTGAATTAATTGCCTATCTTTCTCGAGACTTAGCGAAAGCCAAAATCCGAGTCGAATCTCTCCGACAGGAAGTAAAACTCCTGAATGAGGGAGCTGACTCTAGATCCTTAACTGAGAAGGTTCAAGAAGGAACCTCTACTCAAGTTGAGAAACTTGAGAAAGAGAACTCCTTGAAAACTCAAGTCAAGGACCTTAGATCAGCCTTAGAACGATTCACTTCTGGTTCCATGGGTCTTGATATGATTCTTGGAAAACAGAAGTCGGTTCTAAATCGATCCGGATTAGGCTATAGAACCAAGTCTAGACAAAGAACATATTATGCTGTACTGAACCAGTCTAGACCTAAAGTTCAGGCATGGGTACCCAAACTGTGCCTGAATAAACAAACTAGATCAAATCAATATTGGATCCCTAAGGACATAATTCACATCTTGCCGAACCATTATCGTGGCTTTAGACCAGGGGGAGCCTAATTAAAAACAATATTCATAGTTATATAAATTTCTACTCTTGTTTTTAAATTGCATGATTGATTGTTTATTTAATTTCTGTAATTTACCATGCTTAGACTTAGGACTGGTTAGATTAAGGACTGAACCAATTAAACTGAAACTTGAACAACCTAGTATTGGGTGGCGGTGAGATGATAGTACGTTAGGGAAGCCTCTTCTAATAAGGTCAAGTATACTCTACTTGGTCTCTTTAGATTGGTGAAACTAGCCGAAGCTACCGATCCAAGACCCAAACTAGTTAGACCAGAATTTTTCAAGAAATAATTTTGAAAATGAAATTTCATTAAAAGGCTTTGTCAAGGAAAGGGTTGATGATCCAATAAGGCTACGGCCAAAGAAGGCCTAGTGCCTCGCCAAGACCTAGAAGCCAATTTTTGAAATTCAAATTTAAATTATTCTTTGTCAAATTCGAATCTAACACATATTTTCAGTTAATTGTAGATTCACACATCTTTTTAAATAAACTCAAAGTCAACGGTTTTCAAAACTAATTTAAGTTTTTCAAAATAAATCATAATTTTACAAAATAATTCTATCTACTAAAACCTATCTCACAAAACCCTTAAGGCTAACGTGATTGCCAACTCTAGAATGGGTGATATGGTAGAATTTAACTTAACCAAAAGTCATTTAATTCCTGTATTATTGTTTAGCCTTGAATCCTGTAGTTTAGAACGAAGTTGACCTAATTATTCCGGTTGATACTAGTCAAAGTTGGTCAAAGCAGTCAAACCATAGTCAAACTAGTCAAACCATGGTCAGAGTAGTTAAACCATGGTCAAAGGAGTCATACCATGGTCAAAATAATTGAGCCATGGTCAAATGGTCAAATGGTCAAACTGGTCAAAAAAACAACAAAGTTGTCAATTCCCACCTATCCCGGGCGCCCGTGACTCCTCGAGCGCCCCCCACATCACTTTCACTTCGTTCAAGGCAGAAAAACTACCATTCTCCCTAACTAGGGCGCCCCGGCTGTAACGCCCGCCTTTTTTTTTCCCACACCTTATGGTGAGGCGAGGAAGCGGCGTTATGCTAAACATACATGTACATATAAAACATCTTAATGTAGGGAATAATTTTTTTTCTTCTACACATGCTTTTAACCATGCAACTAATACATGAATCATCTATACATGCCTACATTGCCATTCATGAACCTGGTGTCATTAGACTTAGCATATTAACAACAGGCATAGCATCATGATATAACCATCCCTTAACTTATTCATAATCATCATAAGTAGCAAGTAACTTATCCATAAACATCATGAGTCTTACGTCATTCATTAGGCATAACCATTATAAGCATAGCATAGAATCTAAGGAGGCATTTCAAAACCTAAGACATGCGATATGTGTAAATAAAAGAATCCTTTGCCATGTCACCGCCACATACACACACATGCTCTTGACCCTCCTGCCGCTTCCCTTAGTAACCTTTTGCTTGATCTGCGATACGAGGAAAATAAGACTATAAGCACATAGGCTTAGTAAGACCCTTTCCTACTCACTAAAATCATACGTCACTTAAACATAAACATATAAAGCGTTTGACATAACATAATTCTGAACATAAAACATAAGCATAGTCTTGTCGTAAATCATAAGCATATGAACAACTAACATAGCATGATTCTTAACATAAACATAAACCTAAAACATACTTAGCATGACATAATTCTTAACATACATGAGCATGAAACATACTTACCATGGCATAATTCTTAATATACATGAGCATGAGACATACTTATCATGGCATAATTCTTAGTATGGGCATAAGCACAGTCTTAACATAAGCATAAGCATAAAACATACTTATCATGGCATAATTCTTAATATACATGAGCATGAAACATACTTATCATGGCATAATTCTTAGTATGGGCATAAGCACAGTCTTAACATAAGCATAAGCATAAAACATACTTATCATGACATAATTCTTAATATACATGAGCATGAAACATACTTATCATGGCATAATGCATAACATGAATGGATGCATGAGTCAAATGCATATACATAAGGATGCTTAATTTAAAATCATACTTTTAAATACTTAAACATAATCATAACATCATTGGGGTCCCCAGCTTGTACCACATACATACATCATAAGCGCGCATCCCTAAGTAAATACGAGATAGCTAGCCTCGACCTACTAGGTTAGGAACAGCTACGGTAGTTCCAAAAACCGAGGCGTTCTTAAGGTGCCCATCCCTGTTGTACAGCTACGGTAGTCCCAAAACCGTGGACAGCTACGGTAGTCTAGAACCGAGGCGTTCTTAAGGTGCCCATCCCTTGGACCCTTACTTCGGTCTGGTACAAGCCCATTCATAAAGTAAAATAACTATGCATGCTTCCTTATTCATACTTGACATATCTTCGGACATAATATAATCTTGTTACATGAACCATGACATAAACATGCTTGGCATTTCATCATTCATACTTATTTCATAACATCATTATGCCTTCATCATTCATACTTATCATTCATACTTAAGGCATAACCATCATCTTCATCCATCTTCTTTTATTCATAAAAACATGACATACATACATAATCATGCCTCCAGGCATAAACATTATCTTGGTTCATAAAGCTTGCATGATCATGGTACATAAGATAAACATACATTTCATACATGGTACATTTCATCTAGCATACATAATCCTAGTATCCATCATAGAGCATGCATGAGTAAGCTACATATAAACATGATGCATACTACTTAGGTTCATGGCATTCATCATAAAACATACATAGACCTTCATACACACATATCTATTATAGACATTTCACCTCCTACATGCATATTCTATTTAACATAACATACCCATACATCAATTACACATGTTCATGGTATATGACCTAAGTATTCATGAGTAAAATATAATATAGAACCTAACATACAAAGTCATATTGCATAACACACAAAGCTAGGGTTTGGTAACGTAAAGACCCTTACATCATGCTTAACCATACACTTACATCATAGTAACCTATAAACACGCATCCTTGAGACCTTAACCCAATCCAAGCCCTAGATTAGGGACTTGGCCGAAACCCTAAAGGACCATGGGTCCATGGAAAATTCACATAGGTCATGATTAACATCCAATACACTACATATCTTGCCATAGGAAACCATTTGAACCCTTGATTGGATTTAACCCTAAGTCCTAGACCTAAACCATGTATTGGCCGAAACTCTAGAAGGGTAATAAGCCCATAGGAAAAGTTCCTATAAATCACCATTATTACCCATATGATATCATAGGAAATATACTAATCATGCTTGAAGGGTTGGATTTAAACCTAGCCATGGTACCTTGATGGTGGCCGAAACCCTAAAGGGGTTTTAGGGTGCTACAAAATTTCCAAAATCATACTTTTATGCTTAACTTATCATGAGTAAACATTAGGAAACATAATAGAGGTTTTCAATATGATTTTAGCCCCAAAAACTTGCTTGGCTGAAACCTTCACAAGCCCTAACTATGGATTTCACAACATAGTATGCCAACAAGAACTTAGATCATGACAAACAACTTGGAAGCTATCATACCACAGGTGAGGGGGTCTTACCTTGGTTTATCTTGGTTATAGACCTTAGATAGGGAGGAGGATGAAGACCTTGTTGTCCCTTGACCACCCCTAGCCTTTGTAACCTTGTAAAAAGCCTTGGATCTTGAAAGAGAGGCCTTCTTGTGAACTTTTCCCAAGGGAGAACCCTCCTATGGGGTTCGGCTAGAAGGAGGAAGAAGAAGGAGAGGAGAGGCTTGGTGGATGAAGAGAAGAGGAATAACTATCTTAAGTGTTAAGTTATCATCCCTCTCATTTATACACAATGAAGAGGGGGCAAGTGAAGACACATGGTGCCTCCTCTCATGGTGACTCTTTACTTCCTTTGGCCTTAACAAAAATCCACTTCATTCTCTCCTAGCACTCCCTTGCTAGGTGAATTGGTTAGTACATGCATGGTGTTATCTTAGGTCCAAGGTTCAATCCTTGGTGCATGCACTTTATTTTTTTTATTTTCAAAAATTCCCCTAAGGCCCGCCCATAATCATGCTAATATTCCTAATTAAAATTCATTTTTATTTATATTAAATTCTACCTAGAATCCACTAATAACCATGGTACTAGAAAATCCCATGTAAGGCCTATTAGCACATAGCTTCTTATTCTATATCGAAAATCATGGAGCATCATACTAAGGTTTACACTAGTGTCCTTACGTTCCTCAAGAATCTATTTAGGCATGGTCAATATTTTTAAAGAAAATATTGAGAAAATTTTCTGGGTTGTTACAATCCCCCATACCTCATGAAAGTTCGTCCTCGAACTTAGAATAGCTCCGGGTACTTGCGTCTCATCTCGTCCTCGCGTTCCCAGGTAGCTTCCTCGAACCTTTGACTTTGCCATAGGACCTTGACTAAGGGTACCTCCTTGTTCCTTAGCTTTTTGATCTCTCGATCCAAGATCTGTATAGGTCGGCTTTCAAAACTTAGGTCATCCTGAACTTGTATTGTCTGTGGCTCAATCACCTGATTTGTGTTTAGAACACACTTCTTGAGCATTGACACATGGAACACGTTATGGATAACCGACATCTCTGGAGGCAGCTCTAGCTCATATGCTACCTTGCCGACTCTTTCCAGTATCGGATACGGTCCCACATAACGCGGACTCAGTTTCCCTTTCTTCCCGAATCTCGTTACCCCTTTCATAGGAGCCACTTTGAGGAATACCAGATCTCCAATATTGAATTCCAGTGGCCTACGCCGGACATCTGCATAACTCTTCTGCCGACTCTGAGCAGCTTCTATCCGTCGTCGAATGTTCTGTATAGCTCGAGTGGTGTCGTCGATGAGATCCGTCGTGAGCCCCATCACCTTTTTTTCACCGCCTTCATACCAACAGATCGGAGACCTACATCTCCTCCCGTACAAAGCTTCATAAGGTGTCATGCCGATAGTAGCTTGGTAGCTATTATTGTAGGCGAATTCCGCTAAACATAGATATCGGCACCAACTCCCTTTGAAATCCAGGGCACAAGCCCGTAACATGTCTTCCAGCACTTGATTCACTCGTTCAGTTTGCCCGTCGGTCTGAGGATGAAAAGCTATACTGAATCGTAATTTAGTGCCGAGGGACTTCTGGACGCACTCCCAAAAATGTGAAGTAAAGCGACCATCCCTATCTGAGATGATGGTCTTGGGAACTCCATGATGTCTGATTATCTCCTTAACATATAATTGAGCCAATTGCTCAATCGAATAAGTCATCTTGATTGCTAGGAAGTGAGCAGACATTGTCAGCCTGTCCACAATTACCCAAATCGCATCATATCCGTTTTTAGTCCTGGGAAGTCCTGAAATAAAGTTCATAGAGATATCTTCCCATTTCCATTCCGGAATCGGAAGTGGCTGCAAAACTCCTCCGGGTCGCTGGTGCTTTGCCTTCACTCGTTGGCAAGTCAGGCAAGTGCCAACATGCTGAGCCACATCTCTCTTCATACCGGACCACCAGAACTTCTCCTTCAGGTCTTGATACATTTTGGTGGATCCCGGATGCATCGAATAAGGGGTTCCGTGAGCTTCTGCTAATATTTCTCTCCGCAGCTCCGGATCATTAGGGATTCATAGACGATCCCTAAGGTATAATACTCCCCCGTCGGCGATACCAAATCTATCGCCCTTTCCTTCCAGAATCCTCTGCTTGATTCTCTGAAGACTCGGATCACCATTTCCTAACTCTGGAAATATTCTTATTACTTCTCGCACAATATACATGTACCACATTCTCCACATTACAAAATTTTTCTATTACATTGTCATCCCTACTTTCGCTTATTATCATTCCATAGTCTTCTTTCGCATATCCAAATACCTTTTCCCATTTACTAGTCATGCTTCCTCCACTCTAATCACAAAAATCACATTCTTATGATCTCCGTATCTTACTTTTCTATAACCTTACTTTTAAGCAACGAGTATCTAATATATTCTTTACCAAATTTCATAAAGCTAATACTATTCTTTACAAAACTCTCTCTCATTATTTATTTTCTAACAAGAGTTTATAAAATATTCCTATAACAATCTTTTTCCAAAATCTATACTTTATTAGATCATTTCACCTAGTAAGTTTGCTTGACCTAAAGTTCTTACTCCATTCTTGCCTTTGATAACATTAACATCTAGTTCCTTCATACAGAGTTATAGCTAAGGTCCTATTCGCTGATCTCTATCACTCTTTCTTTTGCATATCTATTTCTTACCCTCTCTCTTTCTTATATCAAGAATATTACTTCATTGCTACTACTATATATATCTGTTTAAAAGTCAAATAACTTAACACCTTAATATGTTCCTAATAGATATACATCACTAAGTCTTCATTTCATAACTATTATAATCTCTTAGAATACCTACACTAAATACTCTACTCCCTTAATACTATAGCTAATAAGTCTCCATTAATAAAGCACTATCCTCTCTTTACTCTAGGCTCATCGCTAAATATTAATATACACCTTTCATCAACAGTACAAACTTGTTTTGGTTCACAACTCTTCTTAATTCCAGACAGTCATGACATTTATACAGATAATCTCCTCATTACTTACACATTCCTCCTCTTACATCTACTTGCTCTTCTTTTTCAATTTACTCCGTTTCACCACCACTCAATCATTTACTAAATTCATTCCACATGACTACAGCTACTTAAGTTAAATCTCCACAGATTACTCTCGCTCACTATCACTCACATATAAAAGACAAGTAAGGCTAATATAAGTTATTGTTATTCCTACCTGCATATCAAATTCTAAAGTATTTGATTTTATAAAAATAAAATAAAATATCGTTCATAATTACATAACCTAAAGTACTTTCCATCATAAGACATCATTCATATCCTAAAGTACTTTTCATCATAAGGCATCATTCATACTTGTATATTCTAGAATCATAAGGTATCATCCATACATGCATATTCTAGAATCATAAGGTATCACCCATACTTGCATATTCTAGAATCATAAAGGAAAATAAGGTATGCATAGAGGTACTTACTTGGAAACTGCAGGAAGAAGGCTTGATGTGTGTCCAGTGAGATGGCAAACTGGCTCTGATACCAACCTGTAACACCCGCCTTTTTTTTCCACACCTTATGGTGTGGCGAGGAAGCAGCGTTACGCTAAACATACATGTACATATAAAACATCTTAATGCAGCGGAATAATTTTTTTCTTCTACACATGCTTTTAACCATGCAACTAATACATGAATCATCTATACATGCCTACATTGCCATTCATGAACCTGGTGTCATTAGACTTAGCATATTAACGACAGGCATAGCATCATGATATAACCATCCCTTAACTTATTCATAATCATCATAAGTAGCAAGTAACTTATCCATAAACATCATGAGTCTTACGTCATTCATTAGGCATAACCATTATAAGCATAGCATAGAATCTAAGGGGCATTTCAAAACCTAAGACATGTGATATGTGTAAATAAAAGAATCCTTTGCCATGTCACCGCCACACACACACACATGCTCTTGACCCTCCTGCCGCTTCCCTTAGTAACCTTTTGCTTGATCTGCGATACGAGGAAAATAAGACTATAAGCAAATAGGCTTAGTAAGACCCTTTCCTACTCACTAAAATCATACGTCACTTAAACATAAACATATAAAGCGTTTGACATAACATAATTCTGAACATAAAACATAAGCATAGTCTTGTCGTAAATCATAAGCATATGAACAACTAACATAGCATGATTCTTAACATAAACATAAACCTAAAACATACTTAGCATGACATAATTCTTAACATACATGAGCATGAAACATACTTATCATGGCATAATTCTTAATATACATGAGCATGAGACATACTTATCATGGCATAATTCTTAGTATGGGCATAAACACAGTCTTAACATAAGCATAAGCATAAAACATACTTATCATGGCATAATTCTTAGTATGGGCATAAGCACAGTCTTAACATAAGCATAAGCATAAAACATACTTATCATGGCATAATTCTTAATATAAATGAGCATGAAACATACATATCATGGCATAATGCATAACATGAATGGATGCATGAGTCAAATGCATATACATAAGGATGCTTAATTTAAAATCATACTTTTAAATACTTAAACATAATTATAACATCATTGGGGTCCCCGGCTTGTACCACATATATACATCATAAGTGCACATCCCTAAGTAAATACGAGGTAGCTAGCCTCGACCTACTAGGGTAGGAACAACTACGGTAGTTCCAAAAACCGAGGAGTTCTTAAGGTGCCCATCCCTGTTGGACAGCTATGGTAGTCCCAGAACCGTGGACAGCTATGGTAGTCCAGAACCGATGCGTTCTTAAGGTGCCCATCCCTTGGACCCTTACTTTGGTCCGGTACAAGCCCATTCATAAAGTAAAATAACTATACATGCTTCCTTATTCATACTTGACATATCTTAGGACATAACATAATCTTGTTACATGAAGCATGACATAAACATGCTTGGCATTTCATCTTTCATACTTATTTCATAACATCATTATGCCTTCATCATTCATACTTATTATTCATACTTATCATTCGTACTTAAGGCATAACCATCATCTTCATCCATCTTCTTTTATTCATAAAAACATGACATACATACATAAGCATGCCTCCAGGCATAAACATTATCTTGGTTCATAAAGCTTGCATGATCATGGTACATAAGATAAACATGCATTCCATACATGGTACATTTCATCTAGCATACATAATCCTAGTATCCATCATAGAGTATGCATGGGTATGCTACATATAAACATGATTCATACTACTTAGGTTCATGGCATTCATCATAAAACATGCATAGACCTTCATACACACATATCTATTATAGGCATTTCACCTCCTACATGCATTATTCTATTTAACATAACATACCCCTACATCAATTACACATGTTCATGGTATATGACCTAAGTATTCATGAGTAAAACATAACATAGAACCTAACATACAAAGTCATATTGCATAACACACAAAGCTAGGGTTTGGTAACGTAAAGACCCTTACATCATGCTTAACCATACACTTACATCATAGTAACCTATAAACACGCATCCTTGAGACCTTAACCCAATCCAAGCCCTAGATTAGGGACTTGGCCGAAACCCTAAAGGACCATGGGTCCATGGAAAATTCACATAGGTCATGATTAACATCCATTACACTACATATCATGCCATAGGAAACCATTTGAACCCTTGATTGGATTTAACCCTAAGTCCTAGACCTAAACCATGTATTGGCCAAAACCCTAGAAGGGTAATAAGCCCATAGGAAAAGTTCATATAAATCACCATTATTACCAAATATGATATCATAGGAAACATACTAATCATGCTTGAAGGGTTGGAGTTTAAACCTAGCCATGGTACCTTGATGGTGGCCGAAACCCTAAAGGGGTTTTAGGGTGCTACAAAATTTCCAAAATCATACTTTTATGCTTAACTTATCATGAGTAAACATTAGGAAACATAATAGAGGTTTTCAATATGATTTTAGCCCCAAAAACTTGCTTGGCCGAAACCTTCACAAGCCCTAACTATGGATTTCACAACATAGTATGCCAACAAGAACTTAGATCATGACAAACAACTTGGAAGCTATCATACCACAGGTTAGGGGGTCTTACCTTGGTTTATCTTGGTTATAGACCTTAGATAGGGAGGAAGATGAAGACCTTGTTGTCCCTTGACCTCCCCTAGCCTTTGTAACCTTGTAAAAAGCCTTGGATCTTGAAGGAGAGGTCTTCTTGTGAACTTTTCCCAAGGGAGAACCCTCCTATAGGGTTCGGCTAGAAGGAGGAAGAAGAAGGAGAGGAGAGGCTTGGTGATGAAGAGAAGAGGAATAACTATCTTAAGTGTTAAGTTATCATCCCTCTCATTTATACACAATGAAGAGGGGGCAAGTGAAGAGACATGGTGCCTCCTCTCATGGTGACTCTTCACTTCCTTTAGCCTTAACAAAAATCCATTTCATTCTCTCCTAGCACTCCCTTGCTAGGTGAATTGGTTAGTACATGCATGGTGTTATCCTAGGTCCAAGGTTCAATCCTTGGTGCATGGACTTTATTTTTTTATTTTATTTTCGAAAATTCCCCTAAGGCCCACCCATAATCATGCTAATATTCCTAATTAAAACCCATTTTTATTTATATTAAATTCTACCTAGAATCCACTAATAACCATGGTACTAGAAAAGCCCATGTAAGGCCTATTAGCACCTAGCTTCTTATTCTATATCGAAAATCATGGAGCATCATACTAAGGTTTACACTAGTGTCCCTACGTTCCTCGAGAATCTATCTAGGCATGGTCAATATTTTTAAAGAAAATATTGAGAAAATTTTCCAGGTCGTTACACCGGCCCTTGCGGGCGCCCCCAGTACCAATCATAGGCAGCAAAGCTGCCATTCCTTTCTGACCGGGGCGCCCGGGCCATCACGGGCGCCCCCATCCAGTAGCAGGTCACTGCTTTTAGCAGTGACCATCTGACTCGAGCGCCCGGGAGCTCCCGGGTGCCCGAGCTAAAATGGCTATATAAGCCACCCGAATTCCATTCATTTGCCACATCAAAAACACCTCTCTTCTCCAACTCTTCTCCTTCCAAGGCAACCAAGTGACCCTTTTGCTCCCTCAACCTCGACCATGCCTCCCCGAACGGCTACTCAGTATAATTTTTGTTTACGCATTTAAAATTATTTTTCTTAATTCATTTCTTGTAAACGCATGCTTCTTATCTTAGAAAACGCCGAGCAAACCAATCAAACCCCGGTACCGAACCTAGTCCCGATCCTCAGTTCCCAACCTTAGAACTTTGCAATAGATTTGCTCGAACAACATTTAAGCCTATTACCACGAGTTACCTAAATGGCAATTCTTCACTCAATCTTGTCCATTGGCCATGAATGTTATCAACTTTTATCAATTAGACAACCTTGTATTCAGCACTCATCCCATTAATACATCCCTATGTACAGAATTATACAATAACATAATTAGACAGAATGATCTTATGTTTGTCACTACAGTTCAAGGGATGCCCTTGACAATCACACCCTCGCTGCTCAACCGATTTCTTGGACTACGACCCTCTCAGTCCACCTTTTGCTGTTATCCTCCTAGGGATCCACCCTTTGATGCTCCCTACTCTCACATTACCCTAGATACTCTATACTCCTACTTCTATAGGGATGGTAGAAACCCCGTGGCTAGACGATTTCAGTCTGTTGACCTTCAGGTCCAGGACTATGCTCTTTATAGAGTACTAGTCCGCTGCATTCTACCTTTATCCACTAGAGACGTCGCTACCATGCAACCATTTCACACCTTCCTCCTATACGCATTGATCCATCATCTTGATATTGACATTGGACTCCACATGTTCCACACTATTCTACATGAGTCCAGTGTTACCACTCAGGGGCGGGTACGCACCCCCTATTGCCACATCATCACTTCCATTCTTCATCATCACGGTCGTATCAACACCGATGGAGAGATGACCGCGATGACTGACTTCGATGAGATAGGTTTTAGGAACTTTTTCTTAGCTGGTGTAGAGGTTTTGGGTACCGGGGTTTTGTCGTGGAGGCATCAGAAAGTCGGACCCAGATCGACTCTGATGTGGACGTTGAGGTCGATGTTGCAGATCTGGCAGCCGAGGTTCGAGAACACATAGACGAGCCACCACCACTGACACTCTACGAGAGAGTGACGCGACTTGAGACACAGGTCTAGAGCCTCCGGGAGGAAGTGGAGGCAAATCATGCTGAAGAAATAGAGGCAAATCAGGCCCATTACACTGAATATATGAATGCCCTCAGAGCCGATAGGGATACTAGCGAAGCATGGTATCACGAGATGATGGCACTATTTCAATCTTGGCAGCCGGGCTCTTCTGATCGTCCTGGTCCCTCCTCCTAGATTTGATTGGCATTGTATTAGTGACTGTTTGACTGCCCCTACTCAGTAGGGTTGACTTATATTTGACTTGTATGACTGTGTTGGTTCTCTCTTTTACCAGCTGACTTATTGAGTTAGTTTATTTGCTTTTCTTGATTATCTGATCATTATTAGGATTATGCTTGGTAGAATAGGCTTACTTCACTTCTATGTTTTACTGCTTTAAAATCAACCTCTAAAATAATTTTAAAACTGCCTTTCTTGATTTTTAAAATCTTTTTACAATTTTAAATCAATGTTTCGACTTAGTTTTTTTTGGAAAAATCTACCCCCTTCAAAACTACGGCTTTTTCGAAAATGAACTTAGCTTAGGTCCTAACCCTAGAACTGCATGCACCTATAGATCTAGAAGCCAGCATCTCACAAGCACCTTAGGGTACTTTGATTGATAACCTAGAATGGGTTGAGATGCTTAGGTCTTTGCCTTAATTCAAGATGTTTTAAGTCAGTGTATCTGCAGTAATTGGGGCACTAAATATAAATTAAACAGTAATCAGGTTAAGTGTCAAGTTTAGAAAATCTAACTTGAACAGAACACTTAACTTGACTAACCCTAGCGAAAACTATTGTTTATAACAGTTAGTAAGTAGCTAATTGGGTTAGACAGGACCCGACAGAGATATATCAAATTGATTTGGTCTAGTCTATATCTTGAATTGGTTCAGTACAGCACATTATTCTTTTACTATATCCTTGTGCAAATTAGTTTTTCTATATTTGCTTTGTTTTTTTTGATATATGGCAAAGGGGGAGAGAGTGAAAAGGAGAGAAGGAAAATTTCAAAATTAAATTTTTTTTTTCAAAATTTTCTTTATCCTTTCTTCAAAAAGTACTTAATTTAAAGTTGCCTTCAAAACCGTCTTTTTCAAAACTGTTTCCAAGTACTTGACTTAAGTTGTTCTTCAAAACTATTTCCAAGTATTTGACTTAAATTGTTTTTCAAAACTATTTCCAAGTACTTGACTTAAATTTCCAAGTACTTGACTAAAATTTCTAAGTACTTGACTTAAATTGTCTTCAAAAATTTCCAAGTACTTGACTTAAATTGTCTTCAAAAATTTCCAAGTACTTGACTTAAACCATTTTTCAAAATTGTGTCTAAGTACTTGACCTAAGATGTTTGATATCTCTAAGTACTTATGTTCAAACTTCTCAAATAAGAAAAGTAAGTATAAAGATTCTAAAGTACTAAAGAGAGTGAAATGTTAAATCAAATTTTAGGCTTAAATCAAATTTCATTAAAACATCAGAAGATGTTTAGAAAAATTTTCTACTAAGTTATTGACTTAAAAAAAATTTTTCAAAAAATGTAAAATGTCTAAGTATAAATTTTCCAAGTGCCCAACCAAAATTTTTCTGGAAAATGTTTTCTAAAACTTCTCTTGAAAAATGTTCTAAGTGTTGAAAAATTAATTTCATCTTTAGACTTAGAAATTTTTTTAAACCCCACGAATCTTTGAAAAACCTAGGGGGAGATTCCTTCCAGGGGGAGGAAACTAAACTAGTATTTTATCTGTTTCGTTTAACTTAACATTTTGAATCGGGTTACCATAAATCAAAAAGGGGGAGATTGTTGGTGCAGGCAGCACCTAAGTCCAACCTGGGTTTTGATAATGGCAAAGGTTTCAAAAGTTAAGATATTATGTTGATCTAACATGTTCACTAAGTATACAGGAAAAGACGCCCTAGGTACACTAGGCACGAAGTCCTGGTCGAGGTCTGGGCACGAAGCCCTGGCAACGAGCTGGGCACCGAAGACCTGCTCGGAAGGTGGGCACGAAGTCCTGGTCGAGGACTGGGCACGAAGCCCTAGCAAGGAGCTGGGCACGAAGTCCTGGCAAGGAGCTGGACACCGAAGACCTGCTCGGAAGGTGGGCACGTAGACCTAGTCAGGTGCATCGGGCAAAAGTCCAACCGGAGGAGCCGGTTGGCAAAAGGTAAACTCTCCTGAGAGGAGTAGGTGAGGGCGTGTTCCCTGTCGAGGGAATAGTAGGCGTCGGCTCGACCTAGGGCTCCATTTTGGAGACCCAAAGTCAGAACCAAGACAGCTACCGCTGTAAAATTCACTAACATTCTTGCTTTATTTTGTGTGGTACTAAGCCTGGATGCAGGAGCGAAGGAACGAGTCTCTGCAGCTCAGAATGCCCCAAAGGAGAGGGGCAGCAGCTGGGCAGGGCACCCCGGAGGTCCCGGAGGCAAGACAAGCTGAGCAAGTAACACTTCGGAAGCTCACTAGGGCAGGCGCCCCGAAGCTCTCGGGCGCCCCCAGTGTCCCGGGCGCCCCGGATGCCTCGGGTGCCTGGGTCCAAGCTAACGAAGCGATTGAAGCCGAGAAGTCAGCAGACCGAGTCAACCTGGGCGCCCCTGCGTCCCGGGCGCCCCCGTCAAACCCCCAGCCCGATCCTGGAGGGATAAGGGCTGACCGAGTTGCGGATGAGGGTTTTCGGATCGGGAGACACATGGAGGGCGCCCCCAAAGTCCCGGGCGCCGCCAGGTGCACTATATAAGGGGCTCGACTGTTGGGATCGGGTGCATGTTGACATGGATGCGGGTTCGTAATTTTAAAATTAATTACGTGCAGCGGAAGGTTTAGCATAAATAATTTCTCAAATTATTTAACCACACATCTAAGCATGCAACCTTATCTTGTGTAGACATGATCATATATTTAAAATTTTGTAGAAACGTAAACTAATTTACGTATTACCTCGCGTAACTCGAAGGAAGGGATGAGATCCAACCGTAAGCGTCCCTTGGAAGCTCCGCCTCTATTCGCGTCCACGCTGAGTTTTCTTTGGGATGACTTCGCAAAGCCACGAGTCTCGTGTCGACGAGAACTACTAGATCCTCCAAAGACATGACAAGAATATCAAGAGAGAAGTTGGAAGACTAACCACCAAGCGAAGAACGGAATCAAGATTCCCGAAAGAAGGAAGGAGTTGCGCCCACTTCTTCTCCTTACGGCAGCAGCTTGGTGGCTGGAGGTGGTTGGTCGCCGGAGCTTGGACGCTGGAGAAGGAGGCCGGTGGTGGCAGTAGCTCACGGCAGCAGAGACCCTTCTTTTGGCCGGTGGCACAAGAGAAGGGAGAGGGGCGTAGAGAAGGAGAGGGAGAGTGCTTATGCCTTGATCTCTTGGATTGATTTCCAAGTCTTGCCTTGGGTCCTTTATATAGTGGCCTCTCAACCGCCAAGTCTCCTTTTTCTTATGGAATAAATTTTCATAAGAAATTTATCATATAAATTTTCTTATCATGGAAAATCAATCCATGATTGATTTTATAAAATAAAATAAACCAATCCATGGTTCATTTTAATTTCGATGAAAAATAAATTTCTTTATATATAAATTTCTTTATCATAGTAAATCAATCCATGATTGATTTTATAAAATAAAATAAACCAATCCATGGTTCATTTTAATTTCCATGAAAAATAAACCAAACCTGGATTTATTATATAAAAATTTATATCATCCATAATTTTATAAAACAAATCACACTTGGTTTATTTTATAAATTAAACCAAACAATTTGGTTCTCTCCCTTTGTTGTGGCCGGCCAAGCAAAGAGGGTGGAGACCCTCTTTGGCCGGCCCATCCAAGCCACGCCCCAATGAATTAAACTCATTTAATTCATCTATTAAGTCTTCAAAAGACTTAGCCATTTTACGCTTCCGATGCGTCTCTGAAAATTTCAGATTCGACTTATCGTTTGGCTTAACCAAACCTAATCTCTCTTGATTGGAAAATCTAATTTTCAACTCATTTTAAATCCCTCGGATTACTCGTAGTGCGTGTGACTAAATAGGATTTCGATTTATGTTGGCCGTCTATAATTAACCAATTATAGAACGATCATGAGTGACACCTAGTAGTACAATATGATCCCCAATTAATACGAAGATCAACGGTTGACCTTAGAAACAATTCTAAAACCCTTCAGAAGCTTTAATGAATCATGCCTCATTCCCTTCACCATCTTATACTCACTTGGTTCAGGACATGGTCTATATGTGTCAGTCCCCACTAGGCTAACTACGTCACACCTAGCCCAAGTAACGTGTTCTCGTCTTACGAATTCTAATTATTCTCATGTATTTAAGAGATTCATACTCTGAACATGTCATGCTCTGGCCAGAGGCTCCGAGTAACAATCCGACGATAGGCCTCGGGTATACATCTCCTCGCAAGGAGTGGTGAATCCTTTGTAGGCTGTTCAAACATCTTCGGGCACTTCGGCTTATACCCAATCATCCTAGGTCCACACCTCCATAGAGATGCTTGCTTAAGATATCAAAGTATAAGTCTCCATGACCAAGATGACTTGAACACAGCAAGTCAAAGGAACATCGCACTTAAGCTGCAGTAAGAACTTCACTGACATGTCTATATATAGACTACCATATGAAGTTTTACAGCTAGTCACTCCAATGAACTAGTTCCCTTTACTAGCATTCATGTTTATCTCCGGACATCTCAATGTCACCAGCCAGTGAGAATCAACTGATTAGAGAATAACTCATGCTAGTCTCAACAGAATTGATAGTGTCCGTATTTATCAATTCATCGACTAGGGACAATTTCAATACTTCACAATTGCACATGTAGAGATAATCACTAGTTGTGAATTCATCACAAATTCTCTCATGCTGTGAATTGTATTGTGGACATTCAGTAAATGAGTTTAAGATCTCAATCAAATACACAAACATGCATACTCAAATAGTGAATATTCATTTATTAAAATAAATGATTACAATCATAAGGCGATTGCCTTAGGACACTTCTCTCATATCACTAACAAACTCCCACTTGGCCTAATGCCAATCGCTACGGTACCCAATACCACAGGCTTTATCATGACCCTCAAACTTGCTTTGAGGTAAGGCCTTAGTTAAAGGATCCGCTAAATTCCTTTCAGTGGGAATTTTCTCAATTTCTATATCATTCCTACTAATAATCTCTCTGATCAGATGATAGCGGCGAAGCACATGTTTGGATTGCTGATGAGACCTTGGTTCCTTTGCTTGTGTAATAGCTCCATTGTTGTCGCAGTAAACCGATATTGGTTCATCAATGGTTGGAACCACACCAAGTTCTGAGACAAACTTCTTGATCCAAACTGCTTCCTTTGCCACTTCCGAAGCTGCAATATATTCCGCTTCCGTGGTAGAATCCGCTACAGTGTCTTTCTTGGAACTTTTCCAACTTATTGCACCTCCATTCAAAATAAATAAGTATCCGGACTAAGATTTGGAATCATTCTTATCTGTCTGGAAACTGACATCTGTATACCCACGTATTACCATATCACCTTCTCCATATATTAGGAACACATCCTTAGTTTTTCTTAAGTACTTTAGGATTGTCTTGACAGCTGTCCAATGATCCATTCCTGGATCAGACTGGTATCTGCTTGTGATGCTCAGAGCATACGATACATCGGGCCTAATACATAACATAGCATACATAATAGATCCTATCGTGGATGCATAAGGAATCTTATTCATGCAAATCCTCTCGTCTTCTGTGCGCGGACACATAGACTTCGAAAGGTTGATCCCATGCCTGATGGGAAGGTAACCTTTCTTGGATTCCGACATGCTAAACCTTTTTAGCACTCGGTCTATATATGTAGACTGCGAAAGACCAAGCAACCGTTTTGATCTATCTCTATAGATTCTAATCCCAAGGATACAGGTTGCTTCTCCCAGGTCTTTCATGGAGAAAGTTTTGGACAACCAAATTTTGACTGACTGTAAGACTGATATATCGTTTCCTATAAGTAATATGTTATCGACATACAACACTAGGAATACGACTGCACTCCCACTAACCTTCTTGTACACACAAGGTTCGTCAGGATTTTGTGAGAAATCAAACTCTTTGATTGTCTCATCAAAACGGATGTTCCAACTCCTGGATGATTGCTTTAGTCCATATATGGATCGTCGAAGCTTGCATACTTTGGTTTTATCAACCGATGTGAAACCTTCAGGTTGTATCATGTATACATCCTCAAGCAGGTTTCCATCAAGGAAAGCTGTTTTCACATCCATTTGTCATATCTCATTATCATAATGAGCTGCTATGGCCAGGAGCATCCGAATGGATTTAAGCATAGCTACTGGCGAATAGGATTCGTCATAATTGTTAGTATTGTGAGAGAAGTGTCTAAGGCAATCGCCTTATGAATGTAATCATTTATTTTAATAAATGAATATTCACTATTTGAGTATACATGTTTGTGTATTTGATTGAGATCTTAAACTCATTTACTGAATGTTGGCAATACAATTCACAGCATGAGAGAATTTGTGATGAATTCACAACTAGTGATTATCTCTACATGTGCAATTGTGAAGTATTGAAATTGTCCCTAGTCGATGAATTGATAAATACGGACACTATCAATTCTGTTGAGACTAGCATGGGTTATTCTCTAATCAGCTGATTCTCACTGGCTGGTGACATTGGGATGTCCGGAGATAAACATGAATGCTAGTTAAGGGAACTAGTTCATTGAAGTGACTGACTGTAAAACTTCATATGGTAGTCTACATATAGACATGTCAATGAAGTTCTTACTGCAGCTTAAGTGCGATGTTCCATTGACTTGTGGTGTTCAAGTCATCTTGGTCATGAAGACTTATACTTTGACATCTTAAGTAAGCATCTCCAAGGAGGTGTAGACCCTGGATGATTGGGTATAAGCCAAAGTGCCCGAAGATGTTTGAACAACCTACAAAGGATTCACCACTCCTTGCGAGGAGATGTATACCCAAGGCCTATCGTCGGATTGTTACTCAAAGCCTCTGGCCAGAGCATCACATGTTCCGAGTATGAATCTCTCAGAAACATGAGAGTAATTAGAATCCGTTGGACGAGAAAGACATTACTTGGGCTAGGTGTGACGTAGTCAGCCTAGTGGGGACTGACACACATAGACCGTGTCCTGAACTAAGTGGGTATAAGATGGTGAAGGGAATGAGGCATGATTCATTAGAGCTGCTGAAGGGTTTCAGAATAATTTCTGAGGTCAACGGTTGATCTTTCGATTAATTGGGGATCATGATGTACTACTAGGTGCCACTCATGATCGTTCTATAATTGGTAAATTATAGACGGCCAACATAAATCGAAAGTCTATTTAGTCACACGCACTACGAGTAATCCGAGGGATTTAAAATGAGTTGAAAATTGGATTTTCCGATCAAGAGAGATAAGTCGAATCTGAATTTTTCAGAGACGCACCGGAAGCATAAAATGGCTAAGACTTTTGAAGACTTATTGGACGAATTAAATGAGTTTAATTCGTGAGGTCATAGCTTGGTTTGGCCGGCCAAAGAGGGTCCCCGCCCTCTTTGTTTGGTCGGCCAAATTAAAAGGGGGAGAACCGAATTTTTGGTTCAAATTATAAAATAAACCGCACATGGTTTGTTTTATAAAATTATGGATAAAGAAATTTATATAAAGAAATTTATATAAAGAAATTTATAAAAATAAATTTATATAAAGAAATTTATATAAAGAGATTTATTTTTCATGGAAATTAAAATAAACCTTGGATTGATTTATTTTATTTTATAAAATCAATAACGGATTGATTTAGCATGATAAATATATTTATATAAAGAAATTTCTTTCCATAATAAAAGGGGAGACATGGTTGTTTTTATTATAAATTAAGTTATAATAAAAACTTGGCATAACGGAATAATTCATAGAAAAATTTATAAGATAAATTTCTTATGAAAAATTTATTCCGTTAAGAGGAGACTTGGCGATTAAGAGGCTACTATATAAAGGTACCAAGGCAAGGCTTGAAAATCAATCCAAGAGATCAAGGATTTTTGCCTAGCCTCTCTCCCTCTCCTTCTCTCCCTCTCCCTCTTCTAGTGCCGTCGGCCCTAGAGCCCTCCCCCTTTGCCGTGAGCTTCCACCACCAAGAAGAAGCCGAAGAAGAAGAAGAAGCGGGTGCGACTCCTTCCTTCCTCCCGGAATCTTGATTCCGTTCTTCGTTTGGTGGTTAGCCTTCCCATCTCCCTCTTGGTATTCTTGTCGTGCCTTTGGAGAATCTAGTAGTTCTTCTTGGCATGAAACTCGTGGCTTTGTGAAGTCATCCCGAAGAAAACTCAGCGTGGACGCGAATAGAGGCGGAGCTTCCAAGGGACGCTTACGGTTGGATCTCGTCCCTTCCTTCGAGTTATGCGAGGTATTAAGTAAATTAGTTTACTTTCTGTAAAATTTTAATATATGATCATGTCTACACAATATAAGGTTGCATGCTTAGATGTGTGGTTAAATAATTTGGAAAATTATTTATGCTAAATCTTCCGCTGCTCGTAATAAATTTTAAATTTACGAACCTGCATCCATGTCAACATGCACCCGGTCCCAACAATAATCAATTCCTTGTTTCTGACGATATCCTTTTGCCACTAATCTAGCCTTAAAGGTAACAACATTACCTTCCATGTCGGTTTTCTTCTTGAAAACCCACTTGCACCCTATGGGCTTAATCCCTTCAGGCGGGTTAACCAAGTCCCATACTTGATTTTCGTACATAGAATCCATTTCCGACTTCATGGCTTCAAGTCATTTATCCCTTTCTGAATTTATCAGAACATCTTCATAACTGATAGGTTCGTCATTGTTAACGAGTAACACGTCGTTCGATTCACTTATGAGAAATCCGTATCTCTCTGGAATATTGCGTGTCCTATCCAACCTACGAAGAAGTGGTGTTATTTTAGGTTCAACTGATAGCTCATCTGTAACACCCCAAAATTTCCTGCATATGAAATACTATGAATTCATGAAACATTTTTTTATGAAATGTTATGATGGGCTTGGTTTAATGGGCTTGATATGGATTAGTGCAAAATGTGATAAAAAGAAAGTGTAGAAAGGAGGAAGCAAGGATCGAACCTTGAACCTCGAACCTCCTAGTTACACTAATCATGTCATAACCAACGCACCAAGCCATGTTTCATGTAAAGAGAATAAGAAACATGCTTGTTAAAGCTAGGGAAGTGAAAAGACATGTCTCTTCATGAGAAAAGTATAAATAAGAGAGGGAGAGGTTGGAATAACTTCTTCTCTTCTTCTTCCTCACTCTCCCCACCGAAACTCATCTTCTTCTCCCTTTCAATTTTCGAAAAAATACACCCTAGGGTTCTAACCCTAGGGAATTGGAAGGAAGAAGACCATCCAAAGATCTTGCCCTCTACTAGGGCCAAAGGTTCTAGGGAAGTGCTAATAAGGAGAACACTCACTCTCCTTCAACCAAGGGTACTCTAAAGGTTTAGAGAAAGTGAAAGTCAAGCGAAAGGATGTAAGTATCCCCTCGCCTGCAGTGTAATAGTTATTGTATGAGTTCTTCTCCTTGTAGTTTTCGAAAAATGGGGATTGTTTCCCTTTAGTGAGTTTCGGCCACCCCCTTAGAGGAGGCCTTGGTTACTTCTTGTTACATGAGTAGACCCTTGGAACTTAGGGTATATGTTGTTTCCTTCATGATGTTATGAACAAAATTTTAGGGTTTTGCCTTGTATAGGTTTCGGCCAACCTCAAAGAGGAGGCCTTGGTTACTCCTTGTTGCATAGGAAGACCCCTTGGAATTTAGGGTATACTTATATGTTGTTTTCCCTACATGTTGTGATGACAAGAATTAGGGTTGAACCCCCTATAAAGTTTCGGCCAAATCATGAAGCAAAAAGAGTTTAGGGTTGTATGATTTCCTATGATGTATCCATGTTTAGTAGTGTAGACAAAGTGTTTGTGTAAATGTTTGTGTGAAACCTAAGTTCAAGAACCCTAGTTCCCCTACCCTTGACTTTCGGCCAACCATAGAAAAATTAGGGTTTAGGGTACATGATTATCCTAGGATGTATTCTAGGCTTAATATGTTGCATGATATGTATGTGAAGGTTAAACTACCCTACGAGACATGATTATGTTTAGTAAGATGATATGTATATGCATGTGATGTCTAAATGAAATGCTTGATTTGAAATCTTAAGGTTCCCTATCATGTGATATTTGACCAAGGCATGAACATTAGGGATTGTGAAGGTTAAATTACCCTACGAGACATGATTATGTTTAGTAAGATGATAAGTATATGCATGTGATGTTTAAATGGAATGCTTGATTGGAAATCTTAATGTCCCTAGCATGTGATATTCGGCCAAGGCATGAGCATTAGGGTTGTGAAGGTTGATTACTCCATGATGTATGCTATGTTTAGTATGATACATGATGTATATATATGTGATGCTTGTATGGGATGTTTGATGTCAAAAATCTAAGCTACCCTACCTTTGATTTTCGGCCAAACCCTAGGTTTAGGGTTAGGAAGGGTTAAATTAAACCATGAAGCATGTTATGATATGAATATGATTGATGTGACCAATTTTGTCATATATAAGTATGTTTAAGTGGTTGAAATATGATGTATGTATGAGCATGCTTTATAGCCCATGGGGCACCCTTTATGAATTGCATGTGATATGTATAATAAAATGCTTGAAAGGATACTCCACTAAGTTTGGGATCAAGAGCACCCTTATGTTGTGTGGTGTGTCCCTACGGGATTATGAGCACCCTTGAAGAGTGGTGTGTCCCTTAAGAGTGGATTTGGAGTACTCCTTAGCATATATGTAAAAGCATGATAAGTATTTTACTTTGGAAGTTGTGTACCCGACTCGGAAGGGGGTCGTTAAACAAATCCGGGGTGCATGTTAATGTAAGGTCATGGCTCCGGTAGGACGGAAGGGTCCTGCTCTAATGGGTTGGTGGCTCGCTACCCCAATTCATTAGGGAACGCGCAATAGGTAACGCACGATATGTGGTACACAACCGGGCCCAATATGATATGGATGTATTTTTAAGTAATACCTTTATGGAATTGTTTTGAAAACATTCATTGAAAATATTTATTATATGTGAAGGGTATGCTTAAGGTACTTTATACTGCATGCTTAGAAACTTGGATGTTTAGTATGCTTCGATGAACTCATGCTTATGATTTATTATGTGTACATGTTGTATGCTTGCGTATGGATTTTGCGAGTAGGACAGGATCCTTACTAAGCATTTATGCTTACTAGTTTATGTGTTGTCTTATGCTGCAGATAAGGGTAAGGAACACTTAAACTAGGAAGAGGCAGGAGGCTGAAGATGTGTGGGGTGATGGCTCGGGAAAGAAAGATCTTTATATTTACATTACTATGTTTATGATGATGTTTTCTTCAACAATGAATGCTAGTGATTAGGTTTGATATTGCATGATAATGATTACACTTAGAATTCTCTTATACTTGATTTTGGTTGGTTATGTTGTGAGCTTGAAATAATATGTGAACCTATCATGTTATAGAATAACTATTGATTAAAATATTTCCAATGATGTTCTAATGATTCAAGCATGATATTGGATTGACATGCACTGACTAGCATGCTTAGCACTTAGTCCTTGCATTGTTGTTTGTTTTAATTTTATGCTAGAAGAAAAGAAAATAATTATATGAATGAATGATTGTACGTAACCCCGCCCCGAGAGTAGATATAAGGGCGGGCGTTACATCATTATTATGAGTTATTGGTTGTGGGTCTAGACTAGGTGTCTCAGTAATGCCTATTGGAGTTTCTTGAACTTCTTCAAGTTCAATACTACTCCCACTGTTTTCTTGTAAAAGTAATTCTTTTTCCAGAAATACAGCATGCCTTGAAACAAACACCTTTTATTCCAAGGGATGATAGAATTAGTAACCCTTCGTTTCCTCAGGGTATCCAATAAATAGACATTTATCAGACTTAGCATCCAATTTGTCTGATACAGTCCGCTTTACATAAGCAGGACAACCCCATATCTTAAGGTGAGTTAAATGAGGTTTCTTACTATTCCACGTCTCATATGGAGTAGTAGAGACCACCTTGGTCGGGACTCTGTTTAGCAAGTAAACAGCTGTCTTAAGCGCATAGCCCCAAAAGGATTTTGGATGAGTTGCATGATTCATCATAGATCTAACCATGTCCATCAAGGTTCGGTTATGCCTCTCAGATACACCATTATGCTGTGGTGTATATCGCGGAGTCCATTGAGACAATATCGCATTGTCCCTAAGATAATCTTGAAACTCTTGACTTAAGTATTCACTACCCCGATCGGATCGAAGTATCTTAATACTTTTGCCAAGTTGTTTCTCTACATCACTTTTGAACTCTTTGAATTTCTCAAAAGCTTCAGATTTGTGTTTCATTAAGAACACATACCCGAATCGTGAGTGATCATCGATAAAGGTAATGAAGTAGTTATAGCCTCCTTGTGCAAGAGTTGACATTGGTCCACATACATCAGTATGTATTAGACCAAGCAATTCTCCCACTGGTTAACCTTTTCTAGAAAATGGTAATTTGGTCATCTTGCCTTTTAAACATGATTCGCATGTATCAAATGAACTGGGTTCAAATGATTCCAAAATTTCACATCGGTGTAATTTGGTCATGCGTTTCTTATTTACATGGCTAAGACGACAATGCCACGTATAGGAGTCTATTTGATTATCTATTCGAGCACGTTTGACCGATCAAGGTTTCTCCCTGATCGGTCACCAGATCGATCAGGAGCCGAACAGTAGGTTTGATAAAGTTACTGGAAGCTCCCTGATCGGTCACCAGACCGATCAGACATCGCTGGATCGGTCACCAGACCGACCCACGAGGGAACTTTGTGCCAACTTCCCTGATCGGTCACCAGACCGATCTGGGCAAGGCCAAACCCTCTCTAAGTCAAGAGAACTGGCTCCCAGCCTCCCCTAACTCGTGCTCAGTCCCTCGGACAAGACTCAGTGCCCAGCTTCACTCAACAGAACTTCAGTCAACCTGGCTTCACTCACCAGGACCCAGCATCACTCACCGGGATTTCAGTCAACCTGGCTTCACTCACCAGGACCCGGCTTCACTCATCGGGATTTCAGTCAACCTGGATTCACTCACCAGGATCCGGCTTCACTCACCAGGATTTCCAATCAACCTGGCTTCACTCACCAGGACCCGGCTTCACTCACCGGGATTTCTAATCAACCTGGCTTCACTCACCAGGACCCGGCTTCACTCACCGGGATTTCCAATCACTTAACCCTCCGAGTTAGGAATTTTCACACCTAGCCCTCCAAGCTAGGACTTTTCCACACCTAACCCTCCAAGTTAGGATTTCATCCACCTAGCCCTCTAAGCTAGGACTTTTCCACATGTAACCCTCCAAGCTAGGACTTTTCCACACCTAGCCCTCCAAGCTAGGATTTTTCCACACCTAACCCTCCAGGTTAGGATTTTATCCACCTAGCCCTCCAAGCTAGGATTTTTCACCAACCTAGCTTCTCAAGCTAGGACCTGACCCTCCAAGTCAGGCTCTCATCAAACCTAGTTCCACTAGGTATGTCAAGTCCACGACCAGGACTTAATCATAATCATCTCATCAACCTAAACTAAAATCGGTGTCAACACCAAAATAACAATCAGGGTCAGACTGCATCAACATTCTCTACATTATCACACTATCGATTCACCCAATCGATATGATGTAGATAAGAATCTACTGCCCAAGGACATTATTATACTTAGTTATTTGGCACAAGTATAAAGTAAGTATAATAACCAAACATGTCTTTATTAATGATAGAATATGATACAAAAGGTGTTGGTGCCAGAAGCACCAAAGTCAAACTTGTGTTTTGATAATGGAAAGGCTTCAGAAGTTAAGGTGTCTTGTGATCTAACAAGGTTAATCAAGTATGCAGGAAAAGCCCAAAGTCCAACCGGAGAAGCCGGTTGGCAAACAAGTAAACTCTCCCGAGAGGAGTAGGTGAGGATGCGTTCCCCGTAGGAGGGAACATTAGGCGTCGGTTTGACCTAGGGTTCCATTTGGGGAAGCCCAAAGTCAGAACCAAGACAGCTCAGGCTATAAATCATGAGTTAACCCATATTATTTATATGCTTCTTGTGTTTTGGAACTAACCCTGGTTGCAGGAACGAAGGGATAAACGTTTCTGCACTCAGGAGCCTCAATGGAGTGAGGCACCCTACTGGGCTAGGCGCCTGTGTTGAGACAGGCGCCCCAGTCAAAGGGGTAAATCCAGCCACTACGAAGTAAAGCCTCAGAAGTGCATATGAGGCACTTGTGTTAACACAGGCGCCCCAGTTAGCTCAGGCGCCCTGGTTGAGGGGATAAGTGCTGGCCAAGTGTACGGATTGAGGTTCACGCAGAGAAGGCCACATTTCAGGCGCCCCCTTCAACACAGGCGCCCAAGCTACGTAGTATAAATAGGGGTTCACCCCGTAGGCTTCAGAACAATTGCTTTCAACACATTCATTCAAGCGCTCCACTCCGACAAGCTCTGTACACGAGATTCAAGCGCCTATGATGACCCGCGGCTCCGAACTTCCAACTTCTCCGGTCGTCGGTATAAAAATAGTTTTATTGCTGTATTCTTTTTAATTCTATATTCAACTTCATCTTGTAAAACATTTGACGAAATATAGAATTGCCCATCGTAAACGGTCAAGGACCGTGGGCCTTGGAGTAGAAGCCGACTGCGACTCCGAACCAAGTAAAAACAAAAGTGTTAGCGATTGTTTTTTCCTTTCTGCTGTGCAATTACTCTACGCTTTCCGAAAAAGTTTTGACGATCGATATTCACCCCCCCCCCTCTATCGATTCAATCCAATCCCATAAGTGGTATTAGAGTGGGTGACTCAAACTTGGTGCATCCACCAGTTGAGAATTTTTTTTAAAATCTTAATATTTTTTTTCTTTCCGCTCGTATTATTCACGTTAATCGAGGTTGGTGCAACACCACTCGATTCTTTTTCGTTATTAATATTATTTCCCGCACTACTAATCCATGACTTAGTCTTGGAACGAGTTTCTTTCTATTATTTGTCAGTTTAACTCTAATGGCCATGCAAGCGGGATACAGCACCGCCAGACCCCCTCTTTTCAGTGGAGAAGACTTCTCCTACTGGAAAAGCAGGATGGAGTCCACCTGAAAACTCATGTGGACATTTGGATCACTATCCAGTCTAGACTGGAAATTCTAAAAAATGCACAATGCGTGGTGCAACACTATACCGAGTGGGACAACCCACTAAAGAAGGAGATCGAGGCCGACGCGAAAGCTACCCAAACTTTACAATGCGACCTAACAAAAGAGGAGTTGAACCGTGTAGGACCCTTCAACAGCGCCTAGGAGCTCTGGAATAAGCTGATTGAGCAACACGAAGGTACATCTGACACCAGAATGAGCAAAAGAGATCTATTGCTCAATAGACTCTATACAATAAAGATGCATGACTGCGAAACTGCAGCTCAACTCCATGCCAAGATCCAGGAGCTGATGAATGGGTTGCACACCATAGGTCAAAAGGTTGAAAACCGTGACCTAATAAGGTATACTTTGAATTCATTCCCGAGAAACTCACTGTGGGCATCTATGGTGGAAGCCTACAAGGTTTCCAGGAATCTCTCAGAAATAAAATTAGATGAGTTATTTTCTGAGTTAGAACTGCATGAACAGACTAATACTACTTTGGTCGAGAAGGGTATAACTTTTGTTGCAAGTAAAACTCAGGGGAAAACTCTGAAGAATTGAAACATAATAAATACTTGCTATGGAAAACTTGAAACATATCTTCTTATACTTCATATACTTCAAAATAATAAACATCCTCTTTTGGGCCAGACATACTACCAATGCGCGCATCCCTAATACATTTTGGGGTAGCTAGCCTCCGAACCCTACTAGAGCATCACTACTAGGCTCGCCTAGATCTCTATGGGCCTCGGCCCGGTACATGCCACTTTAAAAAGTAATATACTTAAACTTGTACTCATGCTTGTGCTTGAAATGCTTAACTTGCACCTATATTGCACATAAAAAGAAATGTTCCTAAAACTTGTTTTAGGACACAACAAACCCTTGGTCTTTTACTTATCTCATTTCTTAGTCTTAGAACTCGTTCTAGGGCTTAGTAAGACCTCGATCTTACTCTAAACTTTAATCGAGCACCTTGTGTGCCTTAATCCCAAAACTTGCTTTTGGGCAAATCAAGGCCTTGGTCTTGCTATACTAAGATCACATCATCCAAATACTTAGAATCATGTTAGAATCACACGAAAACTACTTTTATTGCAGATGAGTGATCTACTTACATCCTTGTGCTTCTAAACTTACTACTCAGCGTAGAATCTTCTTCCTTACGCGATCTTCCAACCCTTGGCCCTAGGAGAGAACCCTAGTTTCCTCTTGGTAAGAAACACTAACTCTCCTCTCTTGGTTTTCATAGGGAAGGAGGAGAAAACCCTTGGTTTTCTCTCCTTTCCATCTTTTATATATTAAGTAGAAGTTGAACCATCTTCCATAAAGGACGCTCACTATTACTTATCTAATATTGGTTCCACATTCCAATGAGATGATTATTATCCCTAATGGAAACTTGAAATCAACCCGAACCGTGAGTCGTGGGTTCTAGCCCTTGCTCTGACCCCTTTAAAAGAAATTTTTTAGTTTCTTTTTATTTATTTTGAAAAAATTCTGAAAAATTCAGGTGTTACACCTTCAAAGCTTGGCTTGTTGCGAAAGGGTATACTCAGAAAGAGGGTATCGATTATGAGGAGACCTTGTCGCTGGTAGCCATGCTTAAGTCTATCCGGATTCTCTTATCTATAGACGCTCATATGGATTATGAGGTTTGGCAGCTTTCCTTAACGGAAGTCTTGAGGAAAACATCTATATGAAGCAACCAAAGGGATTCATTGCGAAGGGAAAAGAGCATCTTGTGTGTAAGCTTAATCAGTACATTTATGGATTGAAGCAAGCTTCACGATCTTGGAACATCCGGTTTGATGAGGTAATCTAGTCATATAGATCTATTCAATGTCCGGATGAGTCTTGTATATACAAGAGATGTGACAGAAACGTAGTGGTATTTCTTGTACTATATGTAGATGATATTTTGCTCATTGGCAACAATGTCAAAGTATTATCAGACGTAAGGGAATGGTTGTCCAAACAGTTTGATATGAAGGACTTAGGAGAAGCAGGGCATATCCTAGGGATCAAAGTTATAAGGGATCGCAAGAAAAGGATGTTGTGCTTATCTCAAGCTTCATACATAGATACTGTCCTAGTTCGTTTTAGCATGCTAAACTCCAAGAAATATTTTCTACCTTTTAGGCAAGTAGTTCCTCTATCTAAGGAGATGTGTCCTAAAATATCAAAGGAGATAGAGGAGATGAAGGCGGTTCCTTATGCTTCGGCTGTAGGAAGCCTCATGTATGTTATACTATGTACGAGACCGGATATCTGCTTTGCCGTGGGCATGGTTAGCGGATATCAGAGTAATCCAGGTCAGGGACATTGGACGTGGTAAAACATATATTAAAGTACCTGAAAAGGACTAGGGATTATATGCTAGTTTACCAGGCAGACCAATTACTCCCTATAGGATACACAGATTCTGACTTCCAATCAGATAGGGATAAAAGTAAGTCTACCTCGGGATATGTATTTACCTTAGGAGGAGGAGCCATAGTATGGAGGAGTGTCAAGTAGAAATACGTGGCGGACTCCACCATGGAAGCTAAGTTTGTGGCAGCCTCTAAGGCAGCCAAGGAAGTTGTATGGCTCGGAAACTTCTTGATGGACTTGGATGTGATTCCTGGTTTGCCCAGAGCTATCACAATTTAATGTGATAACAGTGGTACAGTTGCAAAGTCGAAGGAACCACGAGCCCATAAGGCGAGTAAACACATAGAGCTCAAGTACCACCTGATACAAGAGATCGTAAAAGCGAGGAGAAGTTGTTGTCGCCAAGATTGCATCAGAGGACAACCTGGTGGATCCTTTCACTAAGGCCCTTCTGGCGAGAGCTTTTGATAGGTTGGTGGAGGATATGGGAGTCAGATGTATGGCATTTTGAGGATAGCATAGTCTTTTAGTATAAGTGGGAGATTATTAGGATGTATACTAAAAGACTTGCTTTTATATAGGATCTACATTTTAAAAGAGAATCACATGATCACTGTTTGCATATTTATTGATTATTTATGTGCATATTGTCTAATACTTTACATTGTAGATAACATGGTATGTGGTGTCACACAGATGATCATGTTATCAGTCCCTTATAGAGTATAAGTAGAAGCTCACAACCTAGATGGTTTTGGGCAAACCATTGGCATGGTTGTAGTGTAATTTGGTATTGGTTTATCTTGACCATAGAATTATACTAGTACACTTTGTGTGTATTGAGCATGACCGATATAGAGGTGATTCTATTATATATTCAATTTATACTGACTATATAATTGAATCAGACCTCAGATATTATGGAGTACATGCTCTTAATCCCGATATAATAACAGGCACATGTACTTAATATATATTTCTTTGATTTACCAATGGGGGAGATTTATTTGTTAAATCGATAGGCCTGGTAAGTTGGGAAATAATATTATTTATATGGTGTATCATTGATTATAGAAGAAAATCATGTCCTGGTGAGTCGGGTTGATGATGTCATGAGGAGCTCATAAAGTTTATCATGTTAAATCCTGCAGGTAGACTTGGTCTGACATGATGATAAGGTTGAGTGGTACTACTCAAGGAGTTAAATGTTAATTAATTAAATTGTCAGTAATTTAATTAATTAACGAGCATTCTATATCTTAAACACGGGGAGAAATTTGTACTCATAATATGTCGAGCCCATATTTAAATATGGGGGTTGGTGAGGTAAATCAATGGTGATTCTCTAGTGGAATGGATCATCATTAATGGATCAAGGACCCAACTCCTCCTCATGGTCCCTATTATAGCTCTATATATACCCATGGAGTCATGAGACCATGGCATCCAATTAATTATCCAACCCTAAATCTCTCCTCTCTTCCTCTCTCTCTCCCTTCTCTCTCCTAGGGCATGTCGGTGGTGGAAGGTAAGGAAAAGCTTTGGTTTTTTCCTCTCCTTCTCATCTTCTCTTCTTTCCTTCTTTGTAACCGGTGATCACTAGACAAGGAGGAGACCTTCTCCTCCTTTGTGGCATGCGGCAAGAAGAAGGAGAAGGAGGATGCGTGAAAAGGGAAAGTTCCATGTGGTGTTTGTCGTCGCAAGTAGGGAACGGGACAGGAGGTTGTTCATCCTTGTGGAGCTTGGTGCCGTGAGATAGGAAGAAGAGGAGGAGGTCGGTTAGGGATCAAGTGAAGTAGAGGATCCTCTTCTCTTCTCCTTCATCACCTTCTTCCACCTTGAGGTGGCTGGCGGCAACAACCCTAGGACCTAGGGTTGTTCGGCGCAAGAGGAAGAGGAGTGGTTGGAGGCTTTGGTTGTGGGGACCGGTGTCGTCGATAGAGGGGGGTGAATATCGGCTTGTTAAAACTCTTGCGGAACGCGTGTCGTAAACTTCGAGATTCGTTCTATTCAGAGTTAGTAGCACGACAAAAAAATAGATAGAATGAAAACCAAACAACAGAGTGCACACAGGTTTTTACTTGGTTCCCAACCCCCCGGGGTCAATACGTCCAAGGCCTAAGCACGGGAAATGCCCGTCCACTAATGGTCTCCTTTCCGGAGGCGGAGAAACCCGTCTTACAATGCACATTTTACAATGAAATGACAGAGAAACTTAAATGCAGAATGTAAATGCTAACCAATCAAAAAGTCGAAGACTCGACCGATCTGGAACTCCTGAAGTGCCGCACACTTCCCCCTGGAGCCTCCTTGGTCATAGAGCTTCGTCTCTAGCACTTTGTCGTCACTCAGAATGCTTAGAATGATGTCCTGAAATGGTGTTCTAAGTTGATGGGTCAAACCCCTTTTTATAGCCTCTTGTTGGGTGCCTGTGTTGCAATAGGGTGCCTCACAAGTCTTGGTCAAACCTCATCTTCGCGTCGAACTCACAGCAGGGATGACATTTCCTTCTCAGGCGCCTCAGAAGACTCAGGCGCCTGTTAAGCTCCAGGTGCCTGCCTTCCCAAGCGTCTGACCTCTTGGGTATGGCTTGGCGGGTTTCCTTAGCGAATACTCAGTCGATCCGAGCGACCTCTCCATGTCTACGGATTAAAAAATTAATCTGAATGGAGACCCATCTCCCATCGACCATCTCGTGCCGTATCGAATGATCCAAATCACAACTTGGCCAATTACAAAAATCGGCCTTGTGATTTGCTCGATCGTTTGACCGCGAAAAAGGCGACGAGTTGATCGGTGGCTTTTGTGTTTATGGTCAGGGTCCAGTTAGTAAATTAATAGTTATGATACAAAATTAAATTAATAAACTAACACACATAAAATGACGAGATAAATGAATAAGACACAAGTAAGAACGAAAGGAGCCAAGGAAGAATTATACCTTCTATTACCATACGATCTGCTACCGTATGACCCTCCCCTCTTGGACGTCGTGTGGGCGACGATCTACCAAGACCCGTGGTCACCAAGTCGATCCCTTCTCCTTGCGCCAACCAATCCCTAACCAATAAGGATGACGCCGGCCGCTCCAAGGAAGAATATAATCCAAACACAAACCCTATTATTTCTCCCTCATCTATCTGATTTGTTACCTTTAGCCAAGAAACAAATTGCATGAAGCAATTGTTTTCCCCCAGCCAACAACAAATCATTTTTTTTTCTCAGCCAACCCGTTTGCATCCTACGGCCAAGAAAACAAATTGCTTTTGTTTTCTCCTCAGCCAACAACAAGCGGCATCTCCCTCAGCCCCGTTTGCTTCCTTCAGCCAAGAACAGGTTGCGTAAGCAACCTGATCTCTCTCAGGCAACAGCAAACGCCGGCTGTACAACCCTTCCCTGCGTGGAGAAGGATCAGCAGGAGGCTACTACTCGGTGTCACACACCATGGAGAAGAAAACGCCACCTCTTGCTTCCATGCACAGAGCCACTTTCCATCTCTCCACCAAAACAAGGCCACCAAAGGTTTCTTCAACCTTCTGCTCTCC
Source organism: Boesenbergia rotunda (assembly GCA_024364735.1). Lineage (NCBI taxonomy): Eukaryota > Viridiplantae > Streptophyta > Magnoliopsida > Zingiberales > Zingiberaceae > Boesenbergia > Boesenbergia rotunda. The sequence continues at coordinate 8,744 of JAGFNQ010007318.1, read as the reverse complement.
ATCAACAGCTAAAGAACTTGGCACCCGGTGGACGTTTCCATCGCCGAAGACAACACCAGAAGGCAGAGGATTGGTGCAACTCTCCACCGCTGAAGGCAGATGGCAGGTGGGCTCTTCCACCGCCGAAGGCTATGGCCAGGTGGCGATTTCCACCGCCCAAGCTCATGGCTCAGGTTGCGTGAGCAACCTGAGCGCTGCCTCATTTGAGAAGCTGCTCAACTTCTCTTCTCCAGCGTGGAGAAAACCCAGCTCTTCGGCGCCGCTGAACTGAGAGGGAGAGAGGGAGAGAGAGAGAGAGGGGGGGGGGAGAGATAAGACTAGGGTTATCTTGTGTTTTCATTGGATTAATTATCGGCTCGATTAGCCTCTTGGTTTCATGCCACCATGGGGTATATATAGGGCTACGATAGGGACCAGAGGAGGAGTTGAATCTTGGCCTGCTAATGGATCCAAACCCGATCCATTAATGAGGATTCATTCCACTAAAGGACCCTTATTGAATTACCTCACCAACCCCCATATTTACATATGGGCTCCACTTATTACGAGTCGTCCATCCCCCCATGTTTAAGATATCGAATGTCCGTTAATTAATTTAAATTACTGACAATTCAAATTAATTAACCTTTAGACCCTTGACTAGTACCACTCGACTTTATCATCATGCCGGATCAAATCCACCTGCAGGGTTTAGCATGATGAACCTTTCGAGCTCATCAAGGGGGCATCATCAACCTGACTCACCAGGACACGAATTCCGTCAATAATCAATGACACATCATATTATTAATATTATCTCCCAACTTACCGGGCCTATCGATCTAACAAAATAGATCTCGCCCATTGGTAAATCAAAGAGACAATAATTAATAATATATGGCCGTTATTATATCGGGATTAAGGGAGCGTACTCCATAATAAAATCTGAGGTCCTATCCAATTATCGAGTCAGTACAAATTGGATAACCTCGGGTTTTGGTCCTACTCAATGTACTCAAAGCACACTAGTGTAATTCTATGGTCAAGACCAACCACACCTAATTACACTATAACCATTCCGATGGTTTGTCCAATTTCATCTCGGTTGTGAGCCTCTATTTATACTAAGCAAGGAACTGATAACATGATCTTCCGTGTGACACCACACACCATATTATCTACAATGCAAAGTAATTAGACTTCATGCATGTACTAATATAAACAGACACCTAGTGTAGTTGTGATTCTCTTTTTAAAATGAAGATATTCATATAAAAAAATTCATGTCTTTCAGTATACACATCTTATAATCTCCCACTTATACTTAAAGATATTGCTCTTCTCAAAATATCATATATCTGACTCCCTGATCCTCCACATGCCTAAAGCTCTCACTATCAAGGCCTCAGTGAAAAGATCTCCCAGGTTGTCCCCTGATGTTATCAAGGCAACAACAGCTTTTCCTCTCCTGGGTGGTACTTACGCTCTATGTGTTTACTCGCCTTATGGGCTCATGATTCCTTCGAGTTTGCAACTGCACCATTTGTTTATCACAACAAAATGTGATAGCATTGAGCAAACCAAGAATCACATCGAAGTCCATCTTGAGGTTCCTGAACCATGTAGCTTTCCTGGCTGCCTCAGAGACTGCCATCTATTCAGCTTTCATGGTGAAGTTCATCACGCAGCCGCTGCGTGACACTCCTCCAACCTATGGTTCCACCTCCTAATGTAAACACAAAACCCTGAGGAATACTTACGTTTGCCCCTATCTGGCTCGAAGTCTGTATCCGTATAACCCATAGAGAATTGGTCTGCCTGGTAAACCAGCTTATAATCCTTAGTCCTTTTCAGGCACTAATATAAGCTTTTACCGCAATCCAATTTCCTTGACCTGGGTTACTCTGATATCTGCTAACCATGCCCACAGCAAAGTAGATATCCGGTCTCGATTTTAGCATACATGAGGCTTCTTATAGCCGACGCTAAAGGAACTGCCATTATATGCTCTATCTCCTTTGATAATCTAAACATATCTCCTTAGATAGAGTAGCTCCACTTCTGAAAAGTACAAAACTTTTCTTAGAGGTTTCTGTTAGTAATGTGAGAGAAGTGTCCTAAGGCAATCGCCTTATGATTGTAATCATTTATTTTAATAAATGAATATTCACTATTTGAGTATACATGTTTGTGTATTTGATTGAGATCTTAAACTCATTTACTGAATGTCCGCAATACAATTCACAGCATGAGAGAATATGTGATGAATTCACAACTAGTGATTATCTCTACATGTGCAATTGTGAAGTATTGAAATTGTCCCTAGTCGATGAATTGATAAATACGGACACTATCAATTCTGTTGAGACTAGCATGGGTTATTCTCTAATCAGCTGATTCTCACTAGCTGGTGACATTGGGATGTCCGGAGATTAACATGAATGCTAGTTAAGGGAACTAGTTCATTGGAGTGACTGGCTGTAAAACATCATATGGTAGTCTACATATAGACATGTCAATGAAGTTCTTACTGCAGCTTAAGTGCGATGTTCCTTTGACTTGCGGTGTTCAAGTCATCTTGGTCATGAATGTTGGGAACGAGATGGCTATAGAGGGGGGGTGAATATAGACAATCGCTTGCCCCTTGTCAACTTATCACGATTTCTGCAACTCAAATATCAGTAGCACAGCGGAAAGAGTGGAAAACAGAGTATGCAGAAAAACTAAACGAGAGCGAAACAAACACAACTAGCAAGATCGCTAACAAGGAGGTTTACAAGGTTCGGGGATAACTTGCCCCTACTCCTTGGCGTGCCCTTGAGGTGGGCGATCCCTTGATCGTCGGCAGATCAAGCCCCGGTCAACACCGGATATGAAGCAACCTCCTTCTCGGTGGAGAAACCTCTCCACAGCGTGTTTCACACAATGATATATAATGAGCACAATGAAACAACAACAAGAAGGATCTTACTCAAACTCTTAGCAAGGACAAAACACAGCAAGCTTCCCTGAGCTCCACCCAGTGGCGATCTCACGCAGACCCCTGTCTGCTTCGTGTCTTCCCACTGTCGGACTCCAAGCTTCTTGTTTTCTCCTTCAAGCGCTCAAGTATGATGATTGCTCCTCTATAGCTTGCTTAGAATGGTTGAAGAACTCAAGAACAGCAAGCTTGTAGCAGCAGAACGCAAGAACACAAAGAAGTTTTTCAAACTGAATCGCTTCCAAAAAAACTCTCTCGCCTCGTCTTCTCGCGCTTCCTTTTGTTTCTCCGCCAAGCGACAAGTGACCACATCTCAGTAGCTCCCAGCTACTCATCTGCCAACACCAGCCTCTACTGAGCTATCTCTGGACTCACTGAGCTCCTCAGCCAAGCTCCAGTCTCAGCCCCAGTCTTCGGCTCGCCGTTGCAACCTGAGATGTGAAAAGGGACAAACCTGCTCCAAGGAAAGCATGCTTTGACTTCTCCTTGAGTGTTTGAATCCTCCCCTGTCACCTGAAACTCAATCAGAGCATTAGAGCAGAAGATCACACAGCATATCACATACATCAGCAAATCTGATACGATCAGACGCTCTGACCGCGTCTGACAGTGAAATTTGAATTAAAGTGATCGGTCACCGGACCGATCCAGGGTGTGTGGATCGATCACCAGATCGATCCACTGCTTTGCTGGGATTCCCAGCTCTCGCAGCTATACATGCCTGATCGGTCACCAGACCGATCAGGGTGAATCCTGATCGGTCACCAGACCGATCAGATTGGATCCTGATCGGTCACCCAGACCGATCAGGCAAGATGACCAGTTACTTTTTAATCAAATCCAAGATCCCTGATCGGTCCCCAGACCGATCCAAGACTTTGATCAACAAGGGAACTCACTCACCGTTTGCTCCCTGATCGGTCACCAGATCGATCAGGAGCAAGACAGCAAGGAAGCAGCCTGCTCCCTGATCGGTCACCGGTCCGATCAGGAGCCACACAGTAGATTCCCAATCTCACTGTGCGCTCCCTGATCGGTCACCAGTCCGATCAGACATAGCTGGATCGGTCACCAGACCGATCCACTAAGGAGCAGCGTGCCAATGTCCCTGATCGGTCACCAGACCGATCCAGTGACTCAACCCTAGCCCTCCAAGCTAGAAATTCATCCACCTTAGCCCTCCAAGCTAAGGATTTTTCCATCTAACTCTCCAAGTTGGGAATTTGCACCTAACCCTCCAAGTTAGGACTTTTCACCTAGCCCTCCAAGCTAGGACTTTTCACCCAACTCTTCCGAGTTAGAACATCATCCAACCTAGCCCTCCAAGCTAGGCACCTGACCCTCCAAGCCAGGACTTTTTCACCTAATTCTCCAGGATGGGAATTTGCACCTAACCCTCCAGGTTAGGACTTTTCACCTAGCCTCCAAGCTAGGACTTTTCACCCAACCTTTCCGAATTAGGACTTTTCCAACACCTAACCTCCCAGGTTAGGATTTTCCACACCTAACCCTCCAGGTCAGGATTTTCCAACACCTAGCCCTCCAGGCTAGGATTTTCCACATCATGCCTAATCCTCGATCAGGACTTAATCATCATAATCATCACACCTAACCTCCCAGGTTAGGATTTCCATATCATGCCTAATCCTCGATCAGACTTAATCATATAATCCACCTAACCTCCCAGATTAGGATTTTCCATATCATAATCATCCTCCTAAACTAAAATCGTTGTCAACACCAAAACAACAATCAGGGCCAGACTGCATCAACAATCTCCCCCTTTTTGTTGTTTGACAACCCGATTTTAAGTTTAGGGATTCTCAATCAATATTCCAACTTTAGAATCATAGGGGAATCCAGATCCTCCCCCTACAACATAATCATGCTAAACTTAACCAATCCACACTCTCCCCCTTTGTCGAACACCGAAAAGGAGCCAGAGGGGCTGTTAAGTTTAAACAAAACTCCCCCTCAACCCTAGAGGTATCCCAACTCATCAAGAATGTGATAGTTTGTGGAATTGGCATACGAACACATGTGAAAAATTATAGCAAGACATAGCAATCACATGCATCATATGAGTATGAAATATAGACTCCCAAAGCATGCCATAATATTCATAAGTATCAAATAGACATGGCAGTGTAAGCATGAATATGGCAATCGAACAATCATGCAGATAACAGGTTCATAATCATCAAGACATCAACAATAGTAGAATAAGCATGGCAGATAAAAATATATAGATCAAGGCATGAAAGCATCCGACCAAGTAGCAAAATATGTGTGACTCAAGGTCACACCAACAAAGTCAGAGGGCATACAGCCCAAAAGTCATAGTCAAATACATAGATAAAACAGCAGGTATCCGAGCTCAAGTGTCAGTAGGAGGGTCGTCATCGCGCATAAGGTCGTCCATCGAGGCATCAGTCGGGGCCAGAGGCCCTGGTGCAGTACTCGAAGGAGCTGCACCTCCAGGAAATGTGTGGCTGCGCCACTCATCATACCATGTCTGCTGGAGTGTGCGGGTCCCTGAGAGGTCGGTCTCGATCCTGGTCAGTCGGGAATCGAAAGAGCGAAAACCCGAACGAAACTCCTCACGATCTATCGCCCCCAGCTGAATAAGCTCCTGAACAGTCTGATCTAGCTCTGAGATCTGCCATCGGAGATCTGGATCCGCCTCATCATAGTCATCGTCATCAGCAGCAGCGGCTGGCGCCTGACCCTGTGGAACTCCCCGTGGTAACTCCCCAAGAACCCTACCATCTTTCCAGATCAACATCCGATCGGGCCCCCGAATAATGATGCCAGACATGGCGAAGGCACGCCGGCCAAGTCTGCAATCCTGTCGTACCATAGGCACCGTCCGACCCTTGGTAACATCAACACCTACTGACATGAGCCAGTCGGTGATGACGTGACCAAAAGGCATGTAGACAGTGCGGCGGCTGGACTCCTCTCGATAAGACAAAATGGACTGGAAGATGCTCTCCATAATATCGAAATCTGAACGGCTGTGCATGCCGTAGAGCATCAAGCAGTGATAGGGTCGGATCTCAGCTAAGGGTTTTGAGGTGATTGGAAGAATACAATTGGTAATGATCTTGAATAGTATATAACTAGTGGGAGACAGACGCAGTGCAGCAAATGTAGGAAAGTCAGGTCCAAGCTCATCAAGACCGTCTGGACGCGGATAACCAAAGAAATACTGATGGATGGAATCAGGGGTAACGTCTGCAAAGGGTGCTAGCAGAGGATTAGGAAGGTCAGGATAAAGCGAATAAAGATTCGGTGATCGTCGACCACCCAAGTACTCAGCCAAAATCTCATATGAAAAGTCAAGGTTCATCTTCCCGACTCGAGTGGTGAACTCGAATCCCCCTTTAGAGCTTGGTTGTAGGTTGTTGTAAAATTCGGAGACGAGGTCGTAATTTATGGTTCTTTCCAAAGAAAGAAGAAACCCCAGATTGTAATAAGTAACAATCTCCATAACAGAAGGGCAGAATTCCGTTAGGAAAGGAATGTCAATGGATCTGCAGGGTAAAAGTTTGAATGTCCTAGCTTGAAAGGCCTGCTCACAGGCCGCATTTGGGAACCTGGAGCTAGAGGAAGGCTGTGGCCTTCTGGAAGAGGAGGAAGGAGTCTTCCCCCTCGGATTTCCCTCCACGCTCTCTTTTCCTTTAGATGATTTTCTAAGGAGGTCAATTAATATAGTAAGATGGACATAGATTGAATCATACAGGAGTTGATCATCAGATGAGACCCAATCAAAAGGTAGATATAAAATGTTTTGGTCAAGAAATGAGGAAGAGGGTCACGGCAAAAACAAAAACAAGACATGGTTAGCTTCACAAATATTCTAAGAGTTGTTGTGAAAGGAAAATTGAAATCAAATCTTACTTCGGCGCCATTGAAGTTTGTTTGACGAGATTGCAAGACTCGCGACAGTGAAGAACACTTCGAGCACGCACGCGCGGGAAGAAGGAGTTCGGAGAGAACGCCTGTAGAAGCTTTCGCTCGCCCGCGAGTGAAGAAGGAAGACACAAGACTCTCTCGCTCGCTCGCACAAGGTTATTTCGGCGCTAGGGTTCGGGAAAATGAAGATTTGGAGAGTTAATCGGTTGGTGGATCGGTCCACCAACCAAAATTTAATGCGGTTGATCGGATCACCGTTCGATCAGATCGCGTCCGGACCGATCAGGATACATCCTGATCGGACTGGAATGGTCCTGATCGGTCGGCTGACCGATCAGATGCGATCCTGATCGATCGGGTGACCGATCAGGATCCGATCAGTAGGTCCTGGAGAGAAAATTCTGAGCTCCCTGATCGGTCTGTGGACCGATCCCCACAGGGTGCCAGATCGGTCTGGAGACCGATCCAGGCTAGCTCAGACACTTAGTCAGATTTCGAGAGATTACGGCTTGCCTCGCAGATCGGTCTGTGGACCGAACACCACAGAAAGGGGTCAGATCGGTCCGGGGACCGATCAGGGTTCCTGATACGACCTGAAATGTTTAGTTTCAGAATTTCTGAAATTTCCAAATGATCTTTGATGGATTTTGTCTAACTTGGACAGGTCCTTATGACTAAAATTGATTCTTGAACAAGAATCTAAAGTCCTTATAGGTTCAACAAACACTTTGACCCATCTAAATGGAATCAAACTCAACCATCAATCAATCAAGCAAATTCAAACAAGTTTTTACTCCAACTTCAAGTTTCCAATCAAGTTGCCTTGATTGGAATGTCCAAGTATGATCATGGAGCCATATACACATATGTTATGCAATGGTTTTCCCCATACTTGGTCACCACCGTGATTATTATCTCGTCAACTCAATTTCTCAAGTGATGTAATGACATTTTGAGAAATTGAGTTAAACCTAACATCTCACCCCATATCTAGCAAACAAAAACGTTTTGGTAACCCTTATAGTTTGTGTGAGATGTTCCCAAAGTTACCCAATTGTTCCCTAACAATTTGAAATAATCATGAAGGGTTTTGACCATAATTTGAGAATCATGAAGCGCGACACATTCCCAACTCCCGTCTTAGGAAACTAAATTCACTCTCGGGAAGTGGTTTAGTGAAAATGTCAGCTAGGTTTGACTTTGACTCTACATGTGAGAGTATGATGTTCCCCCTAGCTACATGATCTCTAATGAAGTGGTGTCTTACCTCAATATGTTTTGTCCTCGAATGATGGACCGGATTCTTGGTTAAGTTAATTGTGCTAATGTTATCACATACACTTGCACACCCTTGTAACTCAATCCATAGTCCTCTAAGGTGTGGATCATCCACAACAATTGTGATATACACTTCCCATGGCGATATATTCTGCCTCGGTAGTGGAAAGAGCAACACAATGTTGCTTCCGACTTGACCAACTTACTAAAGACGATCCTAAGAATTGGCAGCCCCACTAGTGCTTTTCCGGTCCAACTTACATCCAGCGTAGTCGGAATCCGTATAGCCCATCAAATCAAAAGATTCGGTACGGGGATACCAAAGACCTACACCAATTGTCCCTTGAGATATCTCAAAATTCGTTTAACAGCCATTAGGTGAGATTCCTTGGCACAGACTTGATACCCTAGCGCACATACCTACAGCAAATAGTATATCTGGTCGACTAGCTGTAAGGTATAGCAAACTACCTATCATGCTTCGATACTGAGTTAGATCAAGGGTTTACCACTCTCATCATTGTCCAATCTTGTGTTTGTAGCCATGGGAGTGGTTACCTCTTTGGAATCACTCATATTGAATTTTCGA